>JADAZR010000084.1:0-221677 GCA_014872995.1 Diaporthe citrichinensis | reverse complement strand
TGTGTATGTGTGTATGTGTGTATGTGTGTATGTGTGTATGTGTGTATGTGTGTATGTGTGTATGTGTGTATGTGTGTATGTGTGTATGTGTGTATGTGTGTATGTGTGTATGTGTGTATGTGTGTATGTGTGTATCAAATTAACGTGAAGTCATGGGCTCGCCTTCACGGATACATCGAAGTCAGTCAGACGGTCAAGGGAACGGATGATGCGGAGCATTAAGAGTATGCCGGTTCATTTGCTACCATGCCCTGGTTGACAGCATATCTACCTGCCGATGGGCGGCCTCCAAGATATCATTTACAATAAGCCTCAAGACCCTGCCTGCCACCAGTCCTCCACAGGGCAGACCTTCGGGGTTTCCGTCTCCCGAATGTGCGCGCCCGGTTACTGCATTTGGCCTCGGCGCCCTTCTGGACTGCTCAACAGTACGGTCGTTCACAGGGCTTCACCGTCTGTACAGATCGAAAGGCCCGCCTAGAACCCGCGTCTGACTTTCTCTGCGGACACGAAATTGGCAACTTGATGACTCTTGAAGACGCTCGGCACATATCTGTGCACCCGCACTCAACCCGTAATCCTGGACCGTAGCTGGTTTGCTGCTTTCTCCTCCCCTGCTCAAGTCTCCTGCCTGGGTCTCCGGAGGAAACACTGCTGGGAGGGATCCCGAGGCGCGCGGCCGCATCTTTGGTGCGGGCGAGTAGCAGCATGCATTCATACGGTTGAGGGAGGCGTTGACCGTAATTGTACCAGAGTCTCCCCAGGAGTGCTGGTTTTGGGTGTGAGAATCACGGTGCTTCCACGCCGGCGTAAACGTACATTCTGGGTGTGAATAGTCAGATTTGGACCGTGAGCGCACTCATCATTAGAAAGGTGTGTACCTCAGCTAACAGGCGGCTGGCTGGACCTCACCGGTCGGCCGAAACAGCCGCGGCTGCGTACATGTTCACTGCCATTGCCTTTTCACTGCTCGATACAGCCTCAACGTCGACCGAATCCAGGAGGAGCCTGCCCTGGCGGCGGGCCGCCGAACCCAGCAGGCGGGGGCATAAACCCGGGAGGAGGCGGAGGGGTGCCGTTGGGGGCCCCGAACCCGGCCGGAGGGGGCACGCCGAAGCCAGGAGGAGCACCACCGGCGGCGCCAGGGGGCGCGCCTGGACGGCCCGGGTGGAAGTCGCTTGCCATGCCACCGAAACCGACTGACGGCACTGGCGGCCGAGCGGGCAGGCCGGGAACCGCGGGTGGCAGACCCGCACCACGCCCGAATCCTGGCGGCACCATTGGGGGTTGATGAGGGAGTCCGGCGTGGCCTGGGTCGAACCTGGGCGGCATGCCGGCACCACCTGGGGAGGCGGCGGCGATCGGAGGTCCCGGGGGCGCAAAACCGCCTGGGATGCCCAGAGGCGGCATACCAGGCGAGGGAGTTGGGCCTGGCGGAGGGACTGCGGGCCCGTCGGTGCCGTACGGAGCGACGGGGGTGGGCGGGGCGGCGCCGTTGGCTGCCGTGGTGCCCGGGGCGGCGGACGACGAGGCGGACATGAGGAAGGCTGGTGGGAGGGGCTGCTGCTCGGGGACGACGTTGTGCTTCTTGCCCTCGGCGGCGAGCTTCCGCTCAGCCTCGTCGCCGTGGCGCTCGCCCTTACCATCCTTCTTGTAGGCGTACTCGACGGTGATCTGCTTGCTGAGGAGGTACTGGCCGCTCATAGTCTCCCTGGCGGCGTCGGAGGCCTCGAAGGAGTCGTACGAGACGAAGCCGTAGCCCTTTGACAGGTTGTTCTGGTCGCGGATGACGGTGGGCGGGGCGACGAGGGTGCCGAACTGCGAGAAGGTGTCGAACAGGATCTTCTCGTCGACCTGCTGGTCCAGGTTGTTGACGAACAGCTCGGCGCCGATGTCGGTGGGCTTCTGCTTGTCGGCGCTGGCCTTGTTGACGCGGATGGGCTTCTGGTGCAGGCGGATGCCGTTGAGCACCTTTGACGCGTAGTCGGCGCTCTCGGGCGTGTCGAACTCGACGAACCCGTAGCCCTGGTGCGTGCGCGACACCCGGTCCATGGGCATGTGCACATTATAGACGGGGCCCATCTGCGTCATCAGCTCCCACAGGTTGCCCTCGCTGACGCGCTCGTCGAGGTTGCCCACGTAGACGGTGGCATCCTTATTCTGCTCCCTGTGGTTGGTCCCGCTTGTCAGAGAGCTGTGGCCTTGCAGGTCGATGGGGGAAATGGGGTAGGGACGATGCTCACCAGTGCTTGGCCATGGCGACGACCTTGTTGTGGTGGGACGGAGCTTCTGCCCGGTGTGCTGCTTGTTGTCTGCGGGCGGGTGTTGGAAGCTCTCAGGACCAGCTGGTGATATTTTGGCGACCACTTTCCAAGGTTGTCTGGGGTCATTTTCCCTTGTACCTATGTAGAGTGCTAGTACCATCTGAGAGCTTCAATAGTACCCGAAGGGGCTAGCGCTGGGACACCCCATAGCCCACTCAAGGTACACTGTGCTCAGGATCGATATGCTCACTGGACGGCTGCGCAAGATAATTTCAAAATATGAATAGCTTGACTCCCGAAAGACCAGCAGTAGTTGCACACTGATATTTACATAAGAGTGGCAGAAACGAGTGCTATAGATTGATATTAGGTGGATGGTAGCCTGTACTTCGGTGGGAGTGTCGAAGAGACCTGCAAGATTAGTGGGCCGACTCCAGCCTAGTGGGGCCTCCAAAACTTGGAGCTCCCTGGTCCAAGCTTTCGCTGGGGGATTCTCATTCAGGTCATTCATTGTCGGACTGAGAATTCCATCTTCAGATTCGACGTCAATCATCCTCGTTCGCAACCGCCAACAAGCCCGCCCCGCAACGTCAAACCGCGCGAACCACCACCACTTCTTCTTATCTTCCGTCCCCAACCCAGTGCTCACAACTCTCACAAGATGTTCACCCTGTCGGAGGAGTCCAAGGTGTGTTGCGGCCAGTGATGGTGAGGCATCGAGACCAAGGGCTGACCAGGTCACAACAGGAGCGCATCGGCAAGCTCATCGACGTTGCCCGAGTTGCCATCCATTAGTATGTCTGTCGCATTGAAGTGTCCAGAATCTGAAGAGAAGTCACAGTGCTAATGATGAGACAGCGGCTACCTGCCCATGGTCCTGTACCTTGGTATGATCACTTGACAAGTCCCGGGAGACTGAAGAAACAGACTCTAATCTTGACGCCAGGCTACACCCGAAGCGAGCCTCGACCATCTCTGCACCGGTATGACGTTCTGGGTCCCAAGCTGATGAATTCTTGGCCGGTTATCTGACACGCTCACAGCTTGCTGTCCCCGCTCTCTTAGGTATGAGGCGAGACAGAATCTCGGCTGGGTAGTAAGAACGGAGGTGTATCACACCAAAACGGTGACGGATCTAAAGCGGCACCGGCTCGAGGCCGAGACACACGGCTTCGATGAGTAGCGAACACGTCTTATCGTCTCTGAGGCGTAGGGAGGCGTTGGGCGAGGCGGACAGGACATGAACCAAAACGGGTGACGGGGTCCGAACAAGTGGCACGAATCTCGCCGCTTGTCTGTATTATTATTATTCTGACGGATGGATCACGACTAGACCACTCTATTGAAACCAAGATACCAGGAGTGCTGGCAGCGAAGCCATGGCACAGCCGTCCGTCTTCCTGTTAACTGGGGCGTGCTTGTTCGACGGATCGCTCAAGTGTGTCTGACCTGCATAATGAGACTGCAGAAATTGAAACAAAACACAGCTTCGGTTTCTATTCATTATGTTTGCCAACTAGTGACAGGGCGGCAGTAACCGCAGCTCTCACTATGCAGCCTGGGTTGCGCCTCCCTCCCGTGCAAAGCCCCCGAATTCCCCGGCCAGCGGCTTATCGGTCAAAATTTGTTGATAAGCAACCTGGAGCTCGATAACGTCACTCATCCACCATAGCAGGACTACATACCAAACTCCAAATTCGGCGAGCTGTAGTATTGACTTTCGACTCCCAACCCACCCCTTGAGTTGCGCCACTTCACTACATATCTCATCGTGAACGTGTGCACACTCATCTGCGGGATGTCGCGCCATCGGACGCCCTCGTCATAATGGAGAACAAGAATGGAGGAGCCAAGCCTCAAGTGTCTGGCGTTGAGACTGCCGCGGGCTTCACAGCAGGCATCGTGTCGACGCTGATTTTCCACCCGCTGGATCTCATAAAGACGCGTCTCCAGGGTGAGTCTGTTCCACCAACCGACAGAGTCGCACTCTCGATACAAATTCTGATCTTCTTCCTTCAGTGAACGTCCAGACCGCGCCTGACCCGACGAAGCCGAAGCCACGGCCGCTCTCTACCATGGACGTCGTGCGGAGCTTCATGAAGGCCAAGAACCCGGTCATCGCGACCTATCGCGGCCTCGGCGTCAACCTGGTCGCCAACTCGGCGGGGTGGGCCTTCTTCTTCCAATTCAAGCAAAACTTCGAGGACGCCATCCCCGACAAGGCGTACCCGCTCATGTCGGGCGACAAGCCCTCGGGCCTGGGCTACTTTGTTGCCTCGGGGCTCGCGGGCGTAGTGACCTCGTGCATCACCAACCCGCTCTGGCTGATCAGGACGCGCATCATGTCCACCGACCGGCACATGCCCGGGGCGTACCGCAACATGTGGGCCGGCGCCCTGGGCGTGTACCGCGGCGAGGGCCCCACGGGGTTCTACAAGGGTCTTGGTACCAGTCTCATCGGCACCTCCCACGGCGCCATCCAGTTCGCGCTGTACGAGCCGCTTCGCAACGCCTACCGCTCTTGGAAGGGGGCCAAGAATAAGGAGCAGATTCCCCCCGAGGCCACGCTCGTCATCTCCACTGTGGCCAAGACGACCGCCGCCGTGGTCACGTTCCCGCACCAGGTCGTTAGAAATCGCCTCCAGAACCAGCGCGGCACCGACCTCTACGGCGCCGGCATCTCGGGCGTCGTGAGGAAGATGTGGCAGGAGGGCGGCGTCAGGCCCTTCTACAGGGGCATCGTGCCCGGCTTGCTTAGGACGCTGCCGTCAACCTGGGTGACGTTCATGGTCATCGAGTACGTCCGCTTCCACCTGCCCCGATGGCTCGACGAGACCGATGGTGGTGATGGCTCTGGGAAGTGAATTCTTTCCTCAGAAGAAGGAGCGATGGGGGGGGGGGGGGTCCCTGGGTTTTCACATGTTGTTCAGCTGCGAGATGAAGCAAGTTTAGAAAGCGCTCGAGGGGTTGTATTGTGGATACGCAAGCAGAGCGCAAATGTTCATTGACTGGAAAGTGAGGGGAGAAAACAATGATGATACCCAATAGATATAGCGTAATAGACGGCACCGCTCAGGCACTGGCACTGGCATAGGCATAGGCTCAAGCGCGATACACTCTCTTCTCCTGTCACGCATATTCCACGACTATCGTCGAGAGAGAAAAAATCAACAGAAACTTCAAAGTCTCGTACAAGTTCAAACTTTCAGTTCTTGGTTGCCGCCCAGCAGAAGGGCAATGTAAGTAAGCCTTGCGACACCAAACAGACACTCTATTATGCTATTCTGACACATGAAGCGAAGACGGCGCTCCAGACAACTCGTGAATACTTTTTTTCTCGTAATACATTCCGAAAGATATATTCCTTCCAAGTCATTATGATACCCTTGAGCGAATTCAACATAATCATCGTGACACTCCATGACAACTCCAGCAATGGAACCTATCAACCATCGCAACCCATGCCACCCACCCAAGTTGCTCGGACGGTCAAGGATAAACAACGCGAAAAGTAACGTGCGCCTGGATCGACACCAGTGCTTTTTTCAAAGAATATTCAGCTGGTCAGACCCGTCACCCCACGAAAGGCCTCTGGGCTAGCCAACATCCGACCAAGGCGGCCTCACCAATACTGCCACGCCACGGTCGAGATTAGCGACTGGATCGCTTTTTATGACAGGAAGTGAAGGTCGTCCGGAGGAACGGCTAGATTCTCCAGGTGAGATTGTGGTGAGAGATAGGGAAGTGCAACCCTCGGGAGCCCGACCTGGCCGCCCCGATTCCTCCAGCTTCACCATGACCTTCCCACATCGACTTTTCGGATACCCCTCGGATCCTTCTCATCACCCTTCACCTTCTCACTGGGGCGAATAACCTCCGCCTGCGCATTGTATCCACGCGCAGCACGTCTCCTTAGCGGTCATGATCGACACGTCTAATAGAATCTGCCGAGGCAGAAAAAAGAAATGAGGTGGCTCGAGGAACTCGGATTGTGCTGTCGCAATGCTGCTCCACTTCGCAATGGAGCAACTGCACCGTCAAGCCGAGGCAGCAGCAGCAGCAGAAATAAGCCACGACCGACTCTAACATCGTCGTCACCCGATACCCGTCATCCCGGAGACATATCACCGCTGTGCTTCCCTGACCAGCGCCCTCATCTGCGGCGGCAGAGGCGGCATGGGCGGCGGGTCCGCAGGCGGGCCCCCGATGGCGCCCTGACCCCTGCGCATGGACGACATCGACCCGTTCCTGGCCCGCATCTGCTGCTGCTTCTGCAGCAGGAGCTGCTGGTGCTGGTGCTGGTGCTGTTGCTGCTGTTGGTAGTGGTGGTGATACTGGTTTCGCCCCCGCTCGCCGCCGCTCGTGCTCGGCCGGCTGCTGGGAGGAGGAGGAGGGGCCTGCCACTGGAGCGGGGGCGGGTGCAGCATGCCCGGCGACATGTTCCTCCCCGGCACCTCGAGGAACTTGGGGCTGCCCGTCGGCGAGGGCGTGCCCGTCTCTGCCCACCGCGACGCCATGCGGTAGTTCCTCGCGATGTCGCCCAGCGCCGACTGCGCGGTGACCCTGGTGGCCACCTGGCGCACGCCGCGGGCCGGAGGCGTCCCGTAGTGGTGGTGCCGCTGGGACTGCGCCACTCCTGAGCTGGTGCTCGGCCGTTGCTGCTGTTGTTTTGGTTGTGGTGAGGGATTGTTTAGTCTTTCAAGACGTTGTTGCTCGTATCGCTGTCTAGCGGTATGTTCGATTGCGGATGGGAGCCATGACCTTGGCTGTGCCTCTGGTCCAGGGCCAGGCTCCTGCTCGGCCTGGGAACAGGGTCCCTTTGAGCTGGTAGGGGTGGTGACGGATTCAACTGGCAAAGACACAGCGATCCCGACTCCCGTCTGGACATTGTCTATGAGCGGTTGCAGTGCGCCCCCGCCGTCATTCGCAGAGGTCTTGGGGCGGGCTTGATTGCTGCGTGCCTCTTGCGCAACACTATGCGTGTTCCCCTCGTCTACCGCCAAATTCTCTTGTGTCGTAGTCGGTGCTTGGGTTGGAGGGGCATTCTGGTCCTTGACGGTAGGTGACAAGGCAGACAGCCTTGGGTCCGGGATCCAATCTTTGCCGAATTCGTCTATTGGCTTTTCAAACCGCTCCAGTTCCACCAACGGCTGGAAGTCCCCAATATTATACGGTGTCTCATCGATTGATACCTTCATACGATGTTTCTGACCAGGGACCTTCATATGGCTGATGCTCTTCCTCGGCTTATGCTTGACTGGTGTGATCTGTGGCGCGTCTTCCATTATCCTCTTGCGCTGGGCCTCCCTCCGTGCCTTGACCATATACCAGCTTCGCCAGCCATGCACACGTGCGGTGAACTTGTTCGCGATGGTCGGGTCATCGGTGCAGAAGAAGTGGACGAAATTGGCGGAATCAGTAGACATGGTCGTCTTTTGCTGTAACTTTAAGGCGTAGACGAACTTCTTGGGTGGCTTGAGGTTTTTGGCCACGGTACTGGCACTCTTCGCTGCACCTTCGCCTGTGGCCGACGTGGATTTGCTCATGAGCGTGTAGATGTCGTACTCGGACAAGTGGCACAACCATTGGGTGGACTTGTCACCATTTGGCTCTCCTTTCTTGGACGAAACAATCTGCCCGTCATCGAGCAGCGTGATCCATCTTTTGCTCCACTTGCCGGGCCGCGATGAGTGGTGGAGTTGTAGGAAGAAACCCGGCGGTGGTTCCAAAGTTGTTGGGACTGATGAGATGTCGAGATCCTTGTCGTGTTCAGAAGAGCCCGAGGGAATGACGAGCAACAAATTCTGAGCGTCGTGGTCCCATGAGTCTAGCACGTCGCAGATCCGCTCATACCGCCGGAGACGCCGCTCGAGGCCAAGCTGCGCGTAACACTCATATACCAGACTGGACGCTGTGTTGATTTGTTGAGTAATAGATTCGGAGGCTTGGAACAAGATGTCCACCGGGCTGCTTTCAGCCACCACAACTAGGTTCACAGTCACACCTCGGCAGCGAACAGTGACGCGCTGGTATTCCGTCAGCCTATGATGCGCAGAAGTTCTACCGAACCGACTTACTCTGTCGTGGAAATGATGCGCAGACATTGGAGACAAAGGAGGCGTTATAAGCTGGCCCTGACCGCCTTGATCTAGGAACGCCCTAGGGGGAAGAGACGGATCCAGACTGTGCGTGCGACTGATGTCCACCGACGCGGTTGTCGACGATGTTGGTGAGAGTGTGGCAGCCTTCGAATTTCTTGCCCTGTTGAAGAAATTAAACTTCTCCAACACGGGACTCTTGGGCTTGAGGGAGGTCGGAGATAGTGACACTGTCGACTGAGTCGCAACCAGCTGCTGGTGAAGCCTCGCGAGGTCCAGTTTCTTCTGCTCCGCCAAGATTCGATCCGTTTCGCTCTCGAGTTTGTCCGCCAAGCGATCAGATTCCTCCTTGCTCAGTACCCGCCTTTCCTGCGCCCTCCATTTCTCGTCTTCTCGTTTCCATCGCTCCCTTTCCGCATCGTAATCCCCACCAACGGCAACATCGGTTGTGACCGCGGTGGCCATGGCTGAATGAACGTGCATAGGCGGGACCGGAGCTGCCCTGGGCGACAACAGTTTATCAGGCTCCTCACATTGCTCTTCGGGCCCTGGCAATGGAACTGACGGGTTCCCCGTTACCGTGGGCCGCGAGATGGTGCCCTGCTGTTTTTGTGAAAGAGGGACCGGTGGCACCGGCGGAATTGAGCAGTGAGGAGTGAAAGGTCGGGTATCCGAAATATGAATTTGTCCCAAGGATTTGGACCGTCTTCTGAAAGTTGATTTCAAGGGAGGGCTCGGCTCCTTCGGTCGATCAAGCCTGTCATGGCCAAGCGCGTGGTCGATGGCTGCTCGTGACTCGGAAACGCTCTTGCCGCGTAACTTGCGGTACCGAGAAACATTCTGGGTGGTTGCGGACATCGTGAGGACAGTCGTCCCAATGGCTGTCACCATAGGTCCGGTGATAATAATATGGTTAATTTCCAGCTTCCAGGCGTGGGCGGCTAGTGGTCGATCGTTTCCTCGCCTGGGCTTAGCCAACCAATATAACCTCAATCCCACTGCAACCTCTTCTCTAACCAGCTCTTGCTCCGTGGTAAACCTCGCGTGTCGACTTCGATGAGAAAAACAGACTTGGGTAACAATGAATTTGAGAAAGTGATGGAGCCATTAGAGCAACAAGCTGAGAAAAATGTCGAGGTTCGAGGGTGGCTAAGTGGTTGAAAATCCCCCCTTCGCGCACTCAGCATTCCTGCGCGGGTGCCATCCTTGTGAGTACCCGCGGTGCCGCGGTCGTGTTGGTATGCAGCAGTACCAAAGTAGTAAGCACACAGCAATCTCCACCAGTTCAAGCGGCTTTCTACCGCAGGCGTCACACAGTTGCCACTGATAGCCCCCGAGTACTGTTGGAGGCATTCCCTCTAGGCCTCTGAGACTGCAATTTGGAGAAGCAAAATGTCATTGGGTCGCCGTCTCGTCAGGACGTAGTTTGTAACATCGGTGGCTTTTATGTGAGGATTGAGTCTGATGCACCTTCATATGTTTTGCTCTGCTCATTGACGTGTAAGTCCACGCCGGAAGTCGTAGTTCGCGTCTAACTGTAATTGATTCGGATTCTGTCATCTAAGCGTTCGAGGAGAGTAGATCAGGGCACCCATATGACTGCACTTCACTTGGTCCACCGACCGTCCATTAAAATGCTTCGAATTCTGTGGTGAGGTCTCATGAGACCTTCGTTCCACGTGGAGAGCGGGTAGAGAACGAGACTTGGAGAGCCTAGCGGATTCGCACACGGACGACCGTGGTCCAAACGTGTCATGCTGAGGTTGATCGCCAAGCCCAGTTTTATGATCCAAGACTGCGCATCTCTAACTCATCGCATACGGGCGCTGTTATCCCGTCGTGCCTGTGAGAAATCCAAAGGCCCTCGTCTGGCCCGTTATTTTCTGAAAGCCCGGACTTCGCGTCTCCACCAGCCAGTGAAGTCTTGCGTCGAAACGTCGATGCCGATATCCTTCAAAGCCTTGGTGCTCAGGTGACAGTCGAAAGGTCTTTGTACACTGGCATTGGGATCATTGCCCTGGGTGTTCGGCTCAATTGCACCAATGCTCAAGCCCATGATCTCGCCGAACAACTGACAGATTTCGTACTTTGTGTACTTGTCTTCGCTCGAGAACTGCAGAATCTTGGGCAAGCCAGTTCGCTCGCTCTCGCCGGCAGTTAGGTACTTGACAGCAATATCTACGCCATTGTCAACTTGCGAAGGCCGGCATGTTATGCAGGGCAGGTATCTTACCATGGCAGACCCTTCCCACATCTTCGGTGTTAGTCGGATACCGGAGAGCCCAATGCTCCATCTGCACCTTCTCCCCTTTCTGTGCTTTCCACACGACGTCCATCAGGACGTTGACGGCACTCTCGTTTGGCATATCGGCTTCGCCATACAAGACCGGTACTCTCAATACGACACCCAGGCCATCCTTGCCAGCGGCTTTGAACTGTTCCAAGGCCGCGCGCTCACCATCGAGTTTGGTTTGTCCATACAAGTTGGTAGGACCAGTGGCGGCATCTGCCTGGTACGGGGCATCGCCAGGCTTGCCGGGGAAAACATCTGCTCAGACTCCTGGTTAGTGAAACTGCGAATCGATTTCACTTGGGTGCCTGTCTCTGGACCCGCGAGACAACGACTCAGGAGCACTCCAGCCCCTGAGACATGTCTCGACGGTCGAGCGACAGACTGAGGGCGGGAAAGAGGGAAAATGCGCACAATCTGTGGAGATGTAAATCAAGAAAACATCACGTTTTGCACAAAGTCTGGCGAGGTCACGAGTAGCCTCGACATTGAGCTTGCGTGTGCCTTCGGGGTCCTTGTCGACCTTGTCTGGGAAGCGGTTTGCTGCGCAGTGCACCACAACCTGGGGCCTGTGGTAATCATGGTCAGCCAATGGCGCATAGTGAGAGACCTGGTAGGGGGTTGGTGTATGATTTACTTGGAGTGGTCAAGAGCCCTCTCAACCTCCTCGGGGGAGGCCAAGTCGACCTTGAGGATTGTGGCCCCGTCTGCCCGGGACAAGCCGGTGCCTTTGGCAGTCCAGTCCCGTCTCGCAAAGGCCCTCAGTACCTGTCGCCCCAAGAGGCCGGTGGCGCCTGTGATGAGTGCGGTTTTCTCGGCCATGCTGTTCTTCCTCGTGCGTATTTCTGCCCAAAGACTTGGAGGCGCGAGTTTGGTGTTCTGTTGAAGGTGGAAAGAGGCAGGCGGGGCTGTGATGGCGTCCTTGCTGCATGAGAAACAACGGGGTCCTTTTCCTTTTTCCCACTTCCTCAACCTACTGTGAACCTCTCATCCACGAGGCCAGCATCACATATCAGCATTGTAGATCAATCAGTGCTCATGCACCATAAATCAAGGTCTCACCCAAAAGCTTCTCAATTTACTGGTGTGAAAAAAGACAAGATTTCAGCTGCTGAACTTTCCAGGGTAGGTACTTCGTGCTCAAGCATGCGCAGACATTCAGCTAGGTTAGGGTTAGGGGTTTGCCATCAACCTTGGAAGACGGAGGGCTTCCGCAGCAGAGGCGCAAAGGCGTTCCAGAGATGAGAATGTCTAATTGTCATCTAAGCCATAAATACCCAAAAAATCACATCCTTTTGATTTAGTCTAAATTGAGAATGGCTCGAGATGCACCGCAGACATGAACGCGTACTTATCTGTCCCGGTGCCTCTAATGTACGTGTCTGATGCTGCCACACGAGGCTGGAACGGACAACTGTGAACATGTGAAACGGGATTGCAGAGTTACTGGGGACTGACAACGAAATTCCCATCTCGCACTGATAAGACTGGCATTCAGTTGAGGGAGCTTGTTCGTGTCCTGGCGAAGGAGGCATCGAGCCTCTGTTGAGCACCACATCCTTGTCCACACAGTGGGGCGTTGGGAAGTACCTAGGTAGTCTGCCTGAATGCTCTAGTCTAGGGCTCTACAAGTAAGTGTTCATGACATGTGATTTTGAAGGACTTCTTGGATATCGTCCAGTCATGTATCTCGTGTGTTGTCTCTTGTGCCTGCGCCTCGCACCCGCGGGCGTCATACGGTTCTCGGGCGGACGACAATTCAGATGGCCGAAAAGGGCTGGGGTGGCTCATCTCGCGCCTGAGCTTTTGCCTTTCGAATACAGTAACTACCTACCAAGGTAGGGAGATACAAATACCGTTCCATGAGATAGGTGGTTCTAGAACGACCTTGCTCTAGGCATGCTCTGTATGCCAAGGGCACATGGCACTGCCGGACACAATATATATATCCGCTGCGTTGAAACTGACTGACTTCCCTTCCCACATGTGTCGATGCAGGGGTTGAGAATCTCGGGCACCATTCCTGATCAGGGGCCGCTGGGTGGGGATGGGCAGACCCCTGGCAGCTCCAGTGACATCCCTAACCCCTGTCGGTCGCAGCCCACCACGAACAGCTTCCCAGCTGCCAGCTCCCAACTAGCCCGTCTACCCTGGTGTGTGGGCGCGTGTGCCTTTGGTGGCTCACACTCGCAACGACCTGGCCTACAACCGCAGCTTGACACACCCCTAATAACCTCAACCTCAACCTCGCCCTCGCCCTCCCCTCACCCCTCACCTTCACCTTCGACACAGCCCCTCTCCCCTCCGTCCCCGAGGCTTCTCGCCGTGACGTGTCTCAACCTGCCAGCTCCTCCCCTCCTTTAGGATCCTCAGTCTTGCGACCTGCCTCTCTCTGCCTCTCTCTGTGCCTCGGTGGCTGGGCTTTCGGCGCTTCGATCGCGTGTTCTTGTTCCACGCTCCGCGCTCCACGCTCCTCGCCTCCGACCTACCTCTTCATAACCCACCGCCGACGAGACAAGCTCGAGCCACTCCTTCCGTCTTCCCTTCGCGCCTGGCTTCCGGGTTCCTCGACACCTAGCCTTCAATTCTCGGGTGCCAGACTCGGCCATTCGACGTGTTGTCCCGGCCAGACATTTGTGGCAGCAACAGGCTGCCAACAAGGCTCGTCCCACCCCGAGGCATACGCCAATTCTCGTTGCGCGACTCCAGGGCCCGTGTGTGCGTGTGCGTGTCGTGGATCTTAGCCATTGCCACCAAATCAGCGCTCTATAGTCAATTGGCCACGACCCCACCAATCACTGTTACGACGTGCTGCAGACATGTCGTCTCTCAAAGGCGATGACTTCTTCATCTCCGGACTCGCCGCGTCGCACGACGCCTCCCAGCTGAAGGGGAATGTCGTCGCTGTCGATGCGACCTACTACCTGCGCCTTCTTCTCGAACGCTCGCACGAACCCCTGATTCCCGCCGTCGGCGGCCCCCTCGCTCTCGAGGATTGCATCGAGGTTGACCTGAACAAGTGGAAGGCCAATGACTGCACCCCCTTCTTCGTCTTTGACGGATGCCCGGTGAAGGGCCAGGATGAACTCTCGCTTGAACTTGGCCGGGCTGCGAACGTTGGTACAAACGCCGCGTGGGAGCTATATAACAACGCACAGGCTCAGCCTGCTGTCGAGACCTTTGGGCTGCATTCTGGTAAGCCAGCCAGCCAATCGCTCATATTGATTCCACCACAGTGTCTGATTCTTGCGCAGGGGCGTATCGTCTGGAGTCGTTCTACCCGACCCTCCAGAGCATCCTCAGAAGACGCGGCCTCCATTTCTTGGTGCCGCCTTTCAAGGCTGTCGCGCAGGTAAACAACGTCTCCTGGACGGGATTCCCCTAGGGCTTTTCGCTGATTTTTTACAGATTGCCTATTTCTCCAAGGTAGAGCAGATGTGTAGTGCAATCATGGGTCCCCGGGAGTTGCTCCTTTACCCCATCTCCGACGTCCTCATCCAAGCCATCGACTGGGACGGCAACAAATTTCTGGCTGTGGATAAAGACACGCTGAAGCGCCACCTCAACGTTGATGATTCCATTCTTGTCGACGCCCTCCTCATAACGGGGACATCATTCCTGCCACCGTTTCCAGCCAAGACTCAACAGCAAGCTCCAAACACTGTTAGAGACGCGGTGAACATGCTGAGGACCAATGGCAAGCACGTGAAGCAGGTGTGCCAAGCTTTCGATGACATACTCAAGAGCCAACAGCCTGACTGGTTCGACAAGTACTGTAAGGCGCGCATGATTGTCGATCACTTCATTTACATAGGGTTGAACGGCGCCGCGGAGATCGAGGCCAAGGACACATTGACAGAGGATTCTCACGAGTACCTGGCTCTGCGCCTTCCTGACGAGCTCCATCACTACCTCAACACTGGCCTCGTCGGGCCCCGCTTACTCAGCTACCTCACGCACAGCAGGATCACGATTCTGCCAACCCTGGATGGTGTCTCATCTAGCGAGTACAGACAGCTTGTCACCCAGGCGCTGATGCCGGTGAGAGAGCTCGCACTCGGTCTTGTGGTACCGAGGCTCCACCGCGGATTCCACTTCAAGGACATTGAAGTCAAGGATTGGTTCTCCGACCCGGGACGGGCTGCCATAATACGAAACAGCACTTTTCGCACCCCGAGCCCGAAGGTTGCGACTTGGGGCATCGAAGAGAAAGCAGTCAAGGAGCAGTTCCCGTCGTGGAGTCTCTCGGCCCCAGCCTCAAAAGACCGCTCGGGATCTATCGCCTTCGAAGTCTCTGCTCTGCAGGCGCCTGGCTTTGCTAAGGCAACGGTTGGCAAGGGAGGGAGCAAACCCAAGGGCATCGACTCCCCACATCACATCATATCTACGGCCATATGGCGATTCTTGCACCTGCGGGAGTACGTCGACGACTCGCACGAGCTCACATCCTGGGGCAAGGCTCTGGCCACAGCCATTTCTGAGCTCGAAACCACCGTGAAGAAGTACCCGGATGTCACTGGGCTCCATGAAGCGCTGCTCCTGGCATTCGAACTGATCAGACTCGAGCAGCTCAACGGCAAACCGCGTCAGGACGAGGGCGATGTTGACCCGTCTCTACTCCTACTTAGTCGGTCTGCCGTACTATTAAAGCTCAGACACGAAGCTATCGGCTACACGGGCCCCCTTCGCAAGGACATGCTCTCATTTGCCTCCCAGGTGTCAGCTGTCCGCGACGCAGACCGGGATCTGGTGGAGGCTATTCTAGTGCAAATGTTCTTGAACAACCAGACAGAGAGAAAGCGAGAGCCTGCTGAATATTGGGACATCAGTAATGCGTGAGTACCAACCAGACTTGACATCTTGACCACATACTCGATGGATGTAGACCTTATTGATCTGACCATGAGCAGGCTTCCATTCGTCAACCGAAACTACAACGCCGCGATGGGCGTTGCCATCAGGACTTACCTTGAGATGGATTCCGACGAGAATCGCGACCTCGACACGTTCTCGAGTCTGTACTTCCCCAAAGCCAAGGCCATTCGAGAAGACGTTGAAGTCTTCTGCCAGTTTTTCAAGGCTTTGGTCACGGGCATCAAGACCTTGGACCAGCAGACGACGAAGGACGTCTGGGTCAAGGCCCAAGAGTACCTTGAGTCTCGGACACAATAGACTCGAAGGGATTGGCTGCCTAGTGGTGAAGCGTTCAGGGCTGGTCCTACCAAAGGTGTGTACGTCACGAGTGGCTGCCGTCGAGAGACTCCCGGGAATCGGTCTGCGGACCGCCTCCGAGGACCGAGAAATCGGAATAGAGGATGAATGTTGAATTGGCATGTATCAAAAGGGGCGGCTTGCCAGAATCGAACGAAAGTCAACAAACAACATCGATTCTGAGTCTCGAGATAGGTGAAAACCGGCGATAAAAACATTTTGAGTGCAGTCATATCCGTGGAGGGAGCGCCTGGCAACGTGGACGAAGCCGATGCGAGGGAGAAGCCTCGCTGATGTCATTTTTGGACGTGTAGCGGCCGCTCACGCGAAGACGGACCAAGATACCAAGTAGCTAGCAGGGACTCCGTGCCATGAGATGTAAGGGCAAGCAAAAAAAAGGTATTGATTGTCCGGAAGCCAGGCAGAACGGTTCTGAGCCCGGCCTTGGGTCCGGCCCAGGCAATACCGTCTAGAAAATGAAGACAAAAGTTGAAAAACAGAAGAAAAGAAATCACTCGGCCCTCTGTGTTCTATCACGAACACGACTGCCTGCTCGGCTATTTGTGAATTGACCACCGGCTTCTTCGCCACAGATCAAGGGGGATTCGCGTCACGCCGCGCCAGCGCCGGCACCTCAGGCATGATCAAGCAGCAAGCACTTCACCTACTTTCGTATTTGGGATGCTGCGCTAATGTGAGTTGGATCTAGTCTTTGACACTTGCATTGGGGCTGGAGCAAAACTGACCGGGTATGGGAGACAGCTGGGGGGTGATGAACTTTGTGGTCTGTATTGAAAGAAGAGCGGTCCAAGGAGTAGGTTTCTTAGCAGAGTGAGTGGCAGCTGTCTCTTTAAAAGGCGGGCCCTATAAATGCCAGTCACTGGGGCCCTTCACTCAACCCATTTAATGAACCCACACACCCTACACCTTACAGGGCTGCTACAAGGTGCTTTTATAGGCTGGGAGGTTTATATAAAATTATTCTCAGCCCCTGCTTATAAGTAAATGAGAGGAAAACAATCTCTATAGAGGAGGGGGAAAAGAAGAGAAAAAGAAAAGAGAAGAGAAGGCCAGGGTAGGCCGGAGGTTCCAGAGCAACAGTGGAATAAGGTCTCCCGGGAATAGGGGCTCTCTATAAAACACCGCGGCATATTTCTTGGAGATCTTATGTGGTGTAGCATGCTGATCGGACAATAAAGCAGGGCATAAAGGCCACGAGGTTTTGAGAGCGAATGTTTCTATCACTGTTGCTTGCCTCGTGGAGGCCTAAGCTATTCCTTCCACAAGGAGCCCCCTGAGTTGTGGACCCTCTCGTCAGCGCCAAAAGCTAAACGCCACGAATATCGTACTGGGTATCATAGAAGCTCCAACAGAAACACAGCCGCCATCTGGACAGCCTCGCACCACTCCCAAGCCGTCCTCTCTCCGGCCCCACGGTGCCACATCTCGCACCTGCCGGGTCTGGTCTTGCCAACCACCGTCTGTCCCTATGTCACCGTCGCGCTAGATGATCAGCTTTCTTTTGACTGGTTGTGGGGCAGGCACGCCGTCAACATGGCTCTGCTCTTTCTTGGTTGCCTTTTCTCCCATTTTGCGGATCTTCTCGAGCAGATGACTGCGGGCATGTATGTTAGCAAGTGGTTGTTGTGTTCGCGAACACTCGAACTTAAATAGAAAGAAAGCACAGATTGCGCACGTTCGCAACGAAGCAGAAGGCGAGATCTTCGCGACCGGAGGCCCGTTCAAGTTCAGCTGCTTCGTTCCGAGGGAATCATGACCCTTCACCGCGACCTTCGACGACAACCTAGACGAAGAAAGAAGGAGGAAAGTAAGCGTACTTGATAGGCATGTGATTCCGAGTTCCCTCTGAAAGCGCGAGATTCAACTTTTCAGCCCGGTTCGCATGGTCCTGGAAATGCTTTGCGATGAGGTCCTTGCCCTCCGGCTCTTCAGCCGAACGAACAATATAGTTGCAACTATCTTCCTCACATCTCCAGGTCCCATTAGGACCGCTGGGGGACATGCTAGGGATTCTCTCAGCGCGGACAACAAGACGGGCTGTCTCCACAGGTGCCGGTGTTGGTGTATTAGGCGCTGCATTTCTGTTGCCTGGAGCGTGGGCTGCATCACTGGTGTCGTCTGAGTCAGCGTCTTCATCATCCTCCGCCTCCTCATCTTCATCTCCTGAATCCTGTGACGTCCGAGCCGCTTTACGAGCCCTTTCGTCGTCGTCGTCGCTGTGGTAAACAGCAGGCCTTTTAGCGCTAGCCCCTGGTCTCAAAGCCGCAGGCCGAGGAGTGAGTGTACTTGGCGGCCACCGCTTCCCAGCCCCCCGCGGAGGTATTACTTCATCTTTGCGATCCTCCTTAGGTTTCGAGCTGGATTTGTCCTTTTTCTTTCGTCGTCTACATTGTGTTGGAATCTGGTCCTCGGTGAGGAGTTTGGGCTCGAATGGCTGGTCAGCGACGCTGGTAAGCCAATCCCAAAAGGGGCTCGGGTTCCATTTCTGTGGCAATTCTTTGAGAAGCGATTTGGCATAGAAATGCGTAATTTCCCTTACTGCGGTGTACTGCTTGATGCTGCACCTCAGGTACATCTCGGTGTGAACTTTTCCGTCCTTGAGGCTTTGCGCATTGCCCCCTTGGGCCTCCAAGATCTCTTCCAGGACCTCGAGAAGGAGTTTGACTGGATCATGATGTTCGGCTTGAGCAGGTAGACTTTGACCACCAGCATTTGGGGTAGAAGGCGCCACTGGCTGAGCGTGCCTAGGTGGGGGAATTATAGGCGGAGGAATATAAGTCTCGGATCGACGCGGCGGAGCCGCCGGAGCCGGTGGAGCATCCTCCATGCGGACGTCCTTTTCTGCACTTTGCCTGCTCGCCCGAGACTTGCTTCTCCTACTTCGGTCAGTTACCACAGACATGCGCAATGACGAATCCCGTGCGCTATCGTTGGACTCTTCCTTCAAGTCTACTGCATCGGCTGCTGGAATCTCCGTGGGCACAGGCGCAGGAAGAGGGGCTCTTTTCTTGGCTTCGTCCAACCTCTTGACAAGGTCCTGAGGATGTGCATTAGTATCGGTACCATATGTTGCCTTCCGAGAGTGGGGCCGCACCTCGTTTGTTTTGACCAGCCATTCCCAGAAGGATGTCCACTTCCACTTGATGTCGATCTCTTGGTCGAGATGGGCCAAGAGAAAAGGTGCGTGTTTCTGACATCGCCTTTTCACTTCGAGAAGAGTGGCGCCGTCACCGATGGCGACCGAGTACTTTTGTGCTGTAAGCTTACAGGAAAGTCCAGGTGTCTTCTGCTGCCTACCTTGAATAACAATTCGTCCATTAGCGTCGTCTGCAACAGTTTCTTGTATTTCTTGCTGCTCTTTGGTACATTCTTGGTGATGGATTCATATACGTCCGTGACCTTGTAGTAAAGAGTGACGCCCTCGCACATGTATTCATGCATGGGCCTGTACTCTTCAGACGGATTGATCTCATACCAGCCCGCCCTCCCGGACGCCCAGACCACGGGCCAGGGGCCGTATCCGACGGAATAGCCCTCGCACATGGATATTTCGATGTAGGCAGTGTTTTTGGAAGGGTTGCGTACTAGGATTTCACACTGTCAGCTGGAGCGCACATGGTTTGGGACAGTCGGCCAGAGCTTAGGATGAGGCGGCATACAATGAAGCAGAAGCTCATCATCGTCCTCCACCTCCAACTTCCCGCGCACGACAAGAGGACCTTCCAGGTTGACATTGCAGACGTTGGCGACTACCAACTTCCCATTGGTGTCTTTGCGATATATGACGGCGTCTTCCAAAACGAAGGTGGGAAACTCATTGAGGGATGCGGCTGGCTTCAGAATCGACATTTCGGGAACGTACTCGATCTGGCTGTGATCGACGGAGGCGACAGTCGAGTCGGAGTATCTGCGCGAACGACCAGGAGGGCGCCCGGGGCCACGAGGGCGTCCAGAGCCTCGCGGTCGCCCCGGCGGCCTTCCAGGCGGCCGTCCCGGTCTGCCTCCAGCCATCGCGAGATGCGGACGGGAGAAGGTATCGATGTGGTTAGAGCGGTGATGGCAGCCCTGACGAGTACGTATTGATGGTGCTAACAAGCCGCCTTGCTCGCGTGCATCTCATCGATAATTCAAACACAAAAGTGTGAACAAAGCATGAAAGGTGGAGGGTGGTGGTCTGAAGAGAGAACTACAGTTGGAGTCAAGCTTGAGGTGCCTGAGTGGGTGGAAACGCGACTGCTCTTGCGCCGGCACCAACGCGACCGAAGTGTGGAGGCGTAAAGTGATCGGCGCGTACCCAGTACCCTGCAAGTGAGCATCCAAGCAGCCCTGCGCTACGTCACTCATACTTGGTTGCAGGGTCGGCAGGGATGGTACCCCTGTTCGCGGATGGTAATCGATATCGATAAGAGCCGCCTTCTCAATCGAGCTTGCACTACCAGAAAATCGCCGAAGCGCAAAAAATAACCGACCCAGCTCCCCTCCCATCGATCTGTTGTTGCCCTGCAGTAGAATGGCCCGCTCTGCAGCCATTTGAAGGAAACGGCCGCAATCCCGTGTCTACACGCTTGCTGACATAAATGCATTGACCTCACCTTTAGAGCTCAAGGCGGTCGTGTGGTTTTTCTCCGTTGCATAAACTCCTTCGTTTCTGCCTGCCTCGTCGGTTTGACTCCACCATTTGCTTGCAGCCCAGCTACATGCAAGCCCAGCGGCTGTTCAAAATGGCGGCAGAACAAGTGCTCGATGGCGTCTTCGGTATGTTGCGCCCACCAATTCTTCCCCATAGTGACACTTAACTTTGTCTGACCATTTTCTCCAGCCATCAACAAGCCGTACGGTATGAGTTCCGCCCAGGTCATCCGCGACTGCAAGACCTACTTCAACCCCTCCAATGTATTCAAGCCCATGCTCGACCAAGAGAAGGCCACCCGCCAAAGGGAGTCGAATTTCCAGCAAAACCGCCGTCGCAAGGTCAAGCGCGCGATTGAGGTGAAAATGGGACACGGCGGCACCTTGGACCCCATGGCCACGGGCGTTCTCATCCTTGGCTGTGGGAAAGGCACCAAGGCGCTCTCCAGCTTCCTCGGCTGCACCAAGACCTACGAGACAGTCGTCGTCTTCGGCGCCTCCTCCGACTCGTACGATCGATGCGGCCATCTGCTCAAGAAGCGACCATACGACCACATCACAAAAGAAAAGGTCTTGGAGGCCCTGGAAAACTTTCGCGGCACCTACCAGCAGATGCCACCCCTGTTCTCCGCACTCAAGATGGAGGGTAAACCACTATACGAGTACGCGCGCGAGGGCAAGCCAATCCCGAGGGAGATCCAGACGAGGGAGGTCACCGTCACGGAGCTGGAGATGCTGGATTATTACGAGCCCGGGACCCACACCCACTACTGGCCCACGGCCGAGGCCACCGCGGCGGAGAAGCAGTATGCCGAGCAGCTGTGGCGCGTCGAGAGGGACCAGGCCGCGGGCAAGACGATGACGCCCGAGCAGGAGGAGGCTGACACCCAGGCGCTGGCGGAGCATGAGGACCTGAAGCGCAAGTTCGAGGAGAGGCAGGACGACCTGGTCAAGGAGCGCCAGGCCAAGAAACAAAAGAAGAACAACAACCAACCTCAGACCCCAACCGGCGCGAACAGCAAGGATAAGCCCACCTCGCCAGTCATGTCGGGCGCACTGGGCGAGCTCCCACCCAAGGGCAGGGGCTCCGACCTGGTCCCACCCGTACAAGAAGGCACGGCTGCCCCATGGGAAGACAAAGGGCCTCCAGCCGTCAAGATCCGCATGACAGCCACGTCGGGCTTCTACGTGCGGTCGCTGGCCCACGACCTAGGCGAGAAGTTAGAGTCGGCGGGGTTGATGACGGAGCTTGTGCGGAAACGGCAGGGTGACTTCGTGCTCGGCGGGCCCAACTGCCTCGAGTACGAGGATCTCGCCAAGGGGGAGGACGTCTGGGGCCCCCAGGTCGAGGGCATGATCCGCCGGTGGAACCAGCCCGGCGGCGTCAACGGCGGCGAGAGTGAGGCGCAACAGAAGGTCAAGGTGGAGGAGAAGCTGGTGATGAGCCCGAGCCCCAAGCGCGAGGGCACACCTGAGAGGGCCGGAAGCCCAAAGAAAACTGATACCCCAACGCGACGGTCAGCCAGCCCGAAGCGAGAGAGAAGCAGCAGTCCCAGCAAGAGCTGAGCGGAGAACGTGACCGACGTCTAGTAGACTTAAGGCTTGCTATCGGGATTACAATTGGTATTCAAGGGTGGATACAAGCTGATTCAAGATTCGGATTCAGTAGAGGGTTAATATCAGGAGAGTGGGCATGTCACAAAGCCTTTGTCCGAAAACTAAGCATCAGTCATACCAAACCATCATGTCTGCTTTAGAAGAGAACAGATATTCGCCCCTGCAAAAACGGATGGTACACCAGTACATCACCAGCACTAAACCAATACCCATACCCAATTCACACACCGAGCACCCAGCACCCACAAGCCAGCACCCACAAGCCAGCACCCACACGCCTAGCACCCACACACCCAACACCCACATACCTAACACCCCATTAAGTATATAAATTAGGTATATAGGTGTTAAGTGTATAAGTGTTGGGCGTGTAGGTATTAGATGTGGAAGTATGTAAACAGGCTTAGGTGATGAGCTTTGATTAGGTGTAGCTGTGGCGTAGGTGATGTACCAGTGTACCATTCAGTTTTACAGATGCGAATATCCGTTCTCCTTTAGAAAAGCTAACTGTGTGATGAACCGAACGTCTACCAAAAGTTCCGCGTTGACTTAACGCATTATTACAATCTAGCCGTATCCATGACCGATTTTCTCCCATATCAAAGGGCTCATTAACAATCTCTCCCTGAGTCCAGTTTTTACTCAATGCAGTAATAGTAGTAGTAGTCATCCCATCATGGTATCATAACAACAGAACAAAGAAGAAGGTGAGAAAGAAAGAATAGACATGTAAATGTACAGAACAAACCCCCACCCCCTGAAGAAAGTAACATCACGCACTAACCCTCTTGTCCGCCCCACTGCCGTCGCTCGCCCCATTCAGCAGCGCGCGCGCCCTCTCGATGCGGCCCATTGCCTGCTCGAGCCTCTCGAGCCGCCTCTTCTTCTCGCCCTCGCGGCGCTCGAGCTCGCCGACGCGCTCCTCGAGGCGGGCGCGGGCCCGCCGCTCGCTGGCGACCATCTCGTTGGCCTGCTCGAACAGCGTCACGCTCAGATCCTCGATCTCCTTGCTCGAGTCGTTGAGCTTGCCCTCGGCCGCCAGCCGCAGCTGCTGCTCGCGCGTCAGCGCCTCCAGCAGGTCGTCGCTCGACGGCGCCGGGCTGTGACCGGGGGTCCACGTCACCTTGCCGCCCGACAGGGAGAGCGTCAGGGGCGTCAGGGGTGGTGGGGGCCCGTTGCTGCCGTTTCCGCCGGGCGTCCGGGGTGGTGCGAGGGAGGACGTGCTCCGGCTGCTCTGGTGGCCTGGGCTGCCGGCCGCCGGCCCCAGGGGCTGCGGGAGGAGCGAAGAGGTGCTCAGCGAGCTCTGGTGGCCCTGCTGGGCCTTGAGGTTCGGGGTCGACTTGCGGGACAGGTATGCGGAGATGCGGCTGCTCGCGGCGGAGGCGAAGCTCGTGACGGCGGCGCTGGGGCTGCCGAGGGTGCTGTTGGTGGCCGGGGACGAGGGCGTCTCGCGCAGGGTGGGCGTCTGGGGCCTGGCGGCGGGGGCGCTGTTGTTCCGCCTCTTGAGCTCGGACTTGAGCTTCCCCAGCTCGTCCTCGTAGTCTGCCCAGCGGTCGACGGCGGCGGTGGCCTTCTGGTTCAGGAGGCGGACCTGGGCCTCGAGGTCTTCGATCTGCTTCTGGGCGGCGGTGAGGGCGGTCGCCTGGGAGTCGGGGGTGGAGAGATCCTTTGGGATGAAGGAGAGGGAGAGGTCGTTGCCGCAGCTGGGGCAGCAGGGGATTGTGCTGAGTCTTGGTTGCGGGAGGGCAGGCATCGTCAGGGTCATTGTTGAGGACATTTTCGATGGATCTGCCGAGTGGTCGAGACGGGCGGAGAGTTGGGGAAAAGGAGTAGTAATAGCGGGCAGGCCAATTGATCGTGGACGACGATCTCGAGAACGAGGCCTCTTTTCTGTCCCGTCGGGCGCCTCGCCTCGCTGGCTGCGCGGGTGGATGTAGTAGATATGTCTTCGTGGCGATGACGGAGGGAGTCTTCTGCGGTGGCTGGGGGCTGGGGACTGGGGAATGGAGACCGTCTAGCGCTGGGGTCGGTCGGTGAGTTAGTTGGATTGTGGTTGCTGTGGCTCTGTTTACTGGTTTGCCTGTCGCATCCCCGCACTCGATCGCCGCGTCGTCGCAACGACCTGGCTGTTGATGAATGGTATTGCTTCACGGGACCAGAACTCAGGAGGCCGTCGGCACGAGCGTCGGGTGGGGGGGGGGGGGAATGTCTTTTTTATCATTCAGTTGTTGATGCCCGGCGGGCTGGGAGTCGGACATGGGGAGGGGCCGACAGGGACCGACAGGGCCTTGGAATAAAGTTGTCGTCTGCTGCGGCTCGGTGGCGGGTGTCGTTAGCCCCAGAGCCACCACTGAGCCCTTGCCAAGGGCCCGACTGCGCCCCGCCTTTTACGGTTTGGGGCACTGAAACTGCCGGGGAGACCCTGCGCATCTGCTAAATTGGGCCACAACGGTCGCATGTCAAGTCCATTGTTGACAGTTGCTCACTGTCTCAAACACTGCAGAGATGAAAAGGCTCCCAACTCGATCCACAGGCTTGCGAATGCGAGTCTCCAGGATGACGCAGCGGATATTTTATTTTTGCCCTGTCTCGTCCTCTGTTTGCTGTCACTTTGTGGACGACTGAGGGCAGTAAACACATGATCAATTGATGGTCGTGACGGACAGCATTGTCCACAGCCGATCGATCGTCTCTGCAATGTCAATCCTGATCTTCAGGCACCGGCGTCAGCCACAGGCCGTGACAACATCAGGTCATCGAAAAATGGCCGAGAATGGGCATACTATGCGCATGTCCAACCCGAAACACTTGGCCAGGCAATCCAGCACGTGTCGTCTCATCGGACCCTCTTGAGCCAAGCAACTCTTTTTTATACCCACATTCACTCTCTCCCTCAAACCCACACTCTCAGTCGCACACAAACCCAAATTCGCACTCTGAGTCGTCCGATTTCTACCATGGAGTCCACGCGGCTGGTGGCCTGCCAGCCTTGGAAATTGAAACATCAGCCAGTGCCTGTCGGCTACCTTTTGTGTCCGGGATTTTGGCCACACACTTGAGCACGGGTCCGCTTCGAAAGAGACGAGATGATTGAGTGGTGTATTCAGACGGCGTACTAGTCTACTGGTTCAACAGCGATTCGAACGCGGCAGGATACCTCCCTCCAGTGATGGGCAGCGACTCCAGCAGTGTCTGGATCTCTGCCAGATCGTCCGCACTCAATTCCACATCCTGGCAGTTCTCCACCACCCTCTCGACCCTCCTCGACCCGGGGATGGGAATGGCTCCCTGTCGTCTCACCCAAGCGATGGCTACCTGTGCCACTGTTGCGCCCTTGCGCTTAGCAACCCCCTCGACGGCCTCAACGAGCTTGAAGTTCTGTTCGAACCCCCCCGGCTGGAAGCGCGGGAGGTGACGCCGCAAGTCGTTCTCCGCAATGTCCTCTGGCTTCCGGAACTCCCCAGTGAGCCATCCGCGGCTGACCGGGCTATACGCCACGAGCGCGATACTAACTGCGTATGGCTGTCAACCCAAGAACGGAGTAAGGGGCATTGCATCGGAGGAACTTACGCTCATGACACGCATCCGCAACCCCGTTACCCAGCACGTCCGTCGTAAACAGGCTCAGCTCGATCTCCACCGCCGCGATCTCGGCCACTGCAGCTGCCCGCCGGATCGTGGCCCCGCTGACCTCGCTCAGGCCGATCCCTCCGATCTTGCCCTCCCTGACGAGCTCCCCCAGCGCCGCGACGCTCGTCTCGATGGGCACGCTTGGATCAACGCGCGCCATCTCGAACACGTCGATCTTCTTAACCCCGTCGAGGACTCGCAGCGCCTCCCCCACAGACGCCCGGATGCCCTCCGGGCTGCCCTGCGGCGTATTCGTCGCTCGATCGTACGCGCCCTTGATCGAGAGGACAACCTTGTCGGCGTCCTCTGGGTATCTTGTGAAGTAGTACTTCAGCAGGTGCAGCGAGTTGGCCTCCGGCGTTCCGTAGAACATGCCCTATTTTGCCTGTCAGCTGTGGGATTCCATGAAGGTCGGTTCCGGCGATGTGGTTGCCGGAGGGCTTTTGCTCACGCCGTTCCAGAAATTTGCGCCCTGCTCAAGTGCTGCCTTCATGGCCTTGGCGGCATCTTCGTACCCGACGTTGTCCCACGTCGTCAGACCTGTAGAAGTGTCAGAGCCTACCACACTGTCCGAGTCTCTTGGTCCAAATCCTACCCATAAGGCCATAGCCAACGGGGCCAATCGGCTTCCCGGCGACGGTGGTTTTTGCGACTGGGCTCATAGTAGATTGTGGTTTGGTGTTGATGGGTCACAAGGTAGGTAGATGCGATCTGCCGAGTAAACTGTAAACTGTCTGCGTATACGTTTGATTCTGCTTGAGGAATGCCGGTATCATGCTTGAAGCTATGTATTACCGCCTCCTTTATACTCCTCAAGCCCGTACACGGCTGCACGATTGATACGCATGGCCGTGACTTGATCGGGAGTTAAGGACTCTCGTTATGTCCGCGATTGTTCCGCGCCGGAGCTATGCATTGTGCAACGCGAATGAGCACCATCAATCTGATCTCGTAGGATCAAGTACGTTCGGACTTGGGAAGGATCGGAAAGCCCAAGTCCGCAGAAATATGTTTGGCCTGGAATTCCGGCCGTAGTTGCTGCCTGTAGCCTGCATGGTTAGTCTGATTGCTGGATGAGAGGCCCACTTGCCAGCCCCTCGCGCCCGGCCCGCACCGCGAGATGGTCATCGCAGGCCAGCATCGCGTGGCCGCATAAACTCCGAACCGGGCCAGGTGTCTAGAACCCTAATTGCAGGAATATAGTTGATTGATTTCCCGTGACTTTGCAGACTTCAGATCGGGCAGTCAAGCCTTGGGTCAGGCCAGAGGTAGGAATACTCTGTCCTACTGGGCGCGGTAGTCACCTATTCTTCCCAAGAAAATGTACAACCTGTCGGCCAGATAATACCACTGCTGTCAGCATATATGCGCGTACAAAATTACATTTACGTATAATTGAGAACACTGGAGATCGTGGAAATTCTGGCCACGAAAACTAGCTATCTATGATGGAATTCCATGATGATTCTGGACATTGAATTGATTTCCATCTTCTCCCTTAATAATGTAGAGAACGGATATTCGCACAGAAAGAACGGATGGTACACAGATACATTACACCCATAGTGCACTCACACCCAACACACCCACGCCCAACACGACCACATCTAACACGCCGACACACCCATAACCAACACACCCATAACCAACACACCCATAACCAACACACCCATAACCAACATACCCACAACCAACAAACCCATACCCAACACACACATACCCAATTCATATACCCAAGTCCTATTAATATTAATATAA
Organism: Diaporthe citrichinensis; assembly: GCA_014872995.1. NCBI lineage: Eukaryota > Fungi > Ascomycota > Sordariomycetes > Diaporthales > Diaporthaceae > Diaporthe > Diaporthe citrichinensis. The sequence goes on along the minus strand of JADAZR010000084.1, from coordinate 194,159 downwards.
TAAATTACCTAAGTAGGAATAGGTGTAAATTAGGTATGAGTATTATGCTCTGATTAGCTGGGGGAATATTATTAAAGAGGCATCTGTGTACCATCCTTTTCTTTCTGTACGAACATCCGTTTTCATAATGTAAGCTAAGGACCAGCAAACCAAACCTGATAAAATGTGCTTAAATGCGGTGATCGTCACGTTTTATTTATCTGCGAGAGCATTGTATAAGAAAGAAGAAGAAAAACAGAGAGAAGAAATGAGCAAATGAGTTCTCTCCTGAAGTCGAATAGGGTCAAGTACCTTCGCGGGACACTTCATTGTCTCCCGAGAAGCAAAGCGGTCACAGTCGTTAACAGTAGATGCCGTCAGCTCTATGGCACTCGGAAAGAGAAGCGAGCAGGACCACGCCACCTCAGACACGTCAACGTGCAGCTATCGTAAGCCGCATATTGCGCCCGATCACTGTGAAGCCATCATTTTCTGACATGCGGCAAGTACCCCTCATTCCAGTGTGGTAGGACAATTATGCTGCCTTGTCATTTCCTCTGCCGAGAACAACCATCCACGTCGAAGTCTGGCCTTCCTCAAAATTTGTCCGGGCTGATTCTCATCGTCGTGTATCGAGCACGCTCAGGTACCTGCTGAAAATGGAAATCCAACCTGGCTCTTCGAACAGTATCATCGCGGCTGCCAAACTGAAGGCTAATGAACTTACTTCAGCGCTGGCGATCGGCACGCGGTTTGGGTCCGCCTTCACTCGGTCAGAAGATGCAAGATTGTTCGAGAATCTCGCTACGGCAGCCGGTGTTCGCGTCCAGGAGCTTCCACCATGGTTGCAGCGAGTCCACTTCACCCGCACTACACTCATGCACGGCGAGAACATGAGACACATTGCTGGTATTACCGCCATGAGCTCTATTGAGCCGAGCAGCCTGGAGGGCCTTGCGACATTTATCACATTATGTTGCCAATGGACACAGACACCACATGTAACCTCGCGACGGTTGGTCCGTGATCTCATCACCGGCGAACTAGGTCCGGTTGTACACCCAGGCTCACTTCGAAAGCCACTCGGTGCCACTGCTTCGAAGCTTGAGACTTTGTTGGATAAATTCATCCGGGCTACTATGGAATCTGACGCGAAGTCACCTCAGTCAATGGAAGTGCAGAATATGTTAGCTGAGCTATCAGTCAAGGCAGGCCGCGTTTCATTTGAACCATTTCGGTCTGATCGCCTTCTAGCCTCGGATAGGAGAATGCTTACCAGTCTGCTGGCGGGCGGCTCCGAGACAGCCTCACAGTCGATTGAGGCTGATCGGATGTTACAAGATGCCTCGCTAGGGTACCCTCTCCACAAGGACAGCCGCGTACACGACACCGTTTCTGTATCCTCGGCATCAATAGCGCTAGCAGCTGCCGCAAACAATGCTGATGTCTATGTGGAATGCCATGCAGGAGGAGACGTGTTCTACCTCCCAAAACGACCGTCGAGCGGGCTTCATGACAGTTCAGTGCCCATATTTCTCGCACGACTTTGGTTATGTCAACCCCCATCGTTTGTTAGCAATATCATCGACTTGACTGGCCGTGGTGAGGGAGATTCTGCGCAGCCTGAACAGGGACAACAAGACGAACCTCCAATGATGTGCTATCCCACCATATTCGGTGGCCAGGCTGAAGTTGGTAGAGCTGTCGCCGACTACTTGCAGTTTCAGGCGCAATACGCGTTAGTTTCGAGGGAAACGGCAATCTCGACGCTGTGGAGAGGAGGCTGCGAGTACGGTGCCATGCTTCAACTGAAACGATCTACAAGCGGCCACCATGCGGACTTTCGTCTCGACCCGCCGCTGACTGATATCAAACTAGATGACAGTGCTAGTCCCCTCACTCAACTCCTGGCAGCATCTGGAAGAGAACGAAGCAGAGGAAAGTGGCACCCCGAGGCACGAGATCAAGGAAAACTTCTTCGCGCTACAGCTCTTGTGATTCATCAGCTGTACGGGATTGACGATTACGAAAAGAAAGAGTTGACACAGGAGCTACTTGCGGCATCCGCTCTAGTCAAGTTTGCCATGACTATTGGAATCCTGCATCGAATAACTCATAACGATGACGGCGAGACGTCAGCTTACGCTGTGAACTCATCATTGTTGGGGGAAGAGAAATCTTTGCTCTGGGACTTCCTACCTGAAGCAACAGGACGCGGCATTGGCACCTTGAATCTTATCTTGGCCACGAGCTCGCTATGGACTGGAACAACAGCAGAAACAGCATATCCAGTTTCTCACAGACATCCGATCCAGTACAGCCCCCGCTCTACCTATGAAGCCGCTTCTGATCGTACTATACTCGGGAAAATTGGGCCCCATGGGGTCGTTCTTCTTGAGATCATCCGTGACCCCGTTCAGTTTTCTACCTACGGACTATCCAGATCACTCATATATTTCACAAGAGGATCGATTCCATTATTGGGTCGCGATAATCGGGACGGCTACCTCTACACCTCAAACCGATCGATTCGTCGTAGAGAGCGGCTCCTCACATTGGAGAGTGAGATGGTTCAAAACGCTTGCGACGATGCGATCAGTTACCCCGATCCTGTGATCACGATTGAACCGGATACTTCAAACGAGCTCAGATCGACGATTCTGTGCGCCTGGTATCGTGGAGATCTTGCTTTTGAGATTGATCCACTCAGGGCGCTGTTGAATGTTACCAAAGGTGTAACGGATTTTGGACGATCAAAAGCACCCAAAACGAAAGTCGTGGAAACTCAGTTTACAGGACCGTTTATGACGCCCGATGAACTTCTGCCCGATACTTTCCCGTCCGATGAAGCTTTCGAGAAAGCCGGCTACATAAAAGCCCCTGGGAGATTTTCTCCTCAGTTGCTGACCCCATTGGATTTCCTCAAGGAGAAGGGTATAATTTTGAGACGGAGCAGTGCGGTCTTCAAAGCCTGCAGTCCCACGTGGCTCATATGTGCGGCGGGACTTGTAGTGACGGATCTGGTATCTGTGACCCGAGAAAAGGTAAATTATAAAGACGTTCTGTTTGATGAGGGAGAGATTCTTATTGAATATGTTAGCGACGGAGGATAAAATGCTTTATCGATGCCATACACTCTCTTTCATTTGCGGACAGATAGGTCAGCAAAAAAGGAACGCAAAAGACAATTTAGATTCTTCTGGAATTCTTGGTATTGTTTGCCCTAAATTGGTGTGGTCTACACAACTTGCTAGAGTCCTCGTGGGAAAGTTTCATTGTGGACAGAGATGGATCAATTTCGACCCTAGTCTTATTCAGCTATTTGACAAGGGGCCATAGTCTATATCAGTAGAAGACCGATAATTTGTAGAGCAGCAGGTCTATACAGCCAAGCATTAAATGAGATCTCCTTGCTGAAGGATATTAACAGAGCCTGAGGAGAAGGGACAAGCAATGACCCCAACACTCTGCATCGCCGGAATACGTGGTGTAATCAAGCCCATCGTAATCCACATTCATCGACCAGACACCTCCTGACGGCTCCCGAGCTATGTTCGGGAATGAATTTCCCTATTTCATTCGAAAACCGATTGACTTGTGGATAATACCACAAGGTGGTTTCGCAATTGAAAGGACAATTCCCAGTACCGGCCCAGCAACTACGAAGTACACCCAAAAATGACGCCCGCCGGGGCCGAAATTCGGGTCCATGCTGAAAAGACCAGACACAAAGCTGAGCGGCACAAACACCAACGCTAGAACTGTAAGTCTAGACACATTCTTTGCCTCTAAATAGACACGGTGGTTTTCTGCTAGTTGTAGGTACGTCGTCACAAGCGGCACCGCTGCCTGAAGCTGCTCTCCGTGTTGAATGAGACTAGAGGAAAGAAACTGGTAGTCTTCGAGCAGTGAGGTCCATTGACCTGATGTTGGACTCATACGAGCTTGGCGTTTAATGAATAATATGCATTTATTCACACTCGTCATAGAGGAAGCGACACGACGAGGCCATGATGAAATAGCCGATAATGCTGAATTGATCCTGTTTAGGTCTTGGGCCGAGTGCGTTTCGTCCGACCTTGGGTTGTCGTAGTCCTGAAGCGAGAAGCACATCACAGCCAGGTAGTTCACCCATTCGGCCGCGATGATACGCAGGGGGAAGTAGGAAATTGCGCCCAATGAAAGCATTTCTGGACTAAAATCGTCAGGTTTGCCAATATTCCAGTGATAAAGCAGTTCTTCCAGCATCGATCGGTCCGTATTGTGTGTTATGTGCTGATGAGAAACATGCGTGGGCGAGAAGTCTTCGGTTCCGCCGAAGAGAGGAGCACTGGATGCCTGGATGACAAGCTGTTGCTGTCCACGTAATGACACATACGTGTTTTGTATAGCTGAATCAGTCAAGACGATACCTTCTAATTGTCAGAAACCATGCAACGCATTCAACCGTATGTGTCTAATAAGTATCGCACATACCGAGCCACCTTCCACCCCGACTAGGGATGACCAGGACCGAACAGCAGTGCTGCGCAAGGCCAAGCCGTCGGCCTTGAATCGGCGGAAACACGATCACCTTACGACGAATATTCGACTGGCGGAGCAACTTATAGTCGGCCCGCTCGATCGCCGGGAAAATGCGACTGCGATGATAGAAAAATGTTGTGAAATGTTGGTGCTGCAGTCGAGATGGTAGCTCGCAGAACTTAGGTGATTGAGATTCGAAACCCCTCCAATCGGAGTGGACGTGTCCAGCAAAAAACATAGGGTCGATGTCAAGGGTGGATCCAAGCTCGTTCATTACCTCTCTCGTGATGTTCTCTATGAACAGGAGTTGGCCCGTCGTCCCTTTAGCGAGGTCATTCTCATCTTTCAATTCTTCTTGAAGCTCATTTGCTAGATTCGATGGCATGATATCTCTCTGCACTAATTTCGACTCATCGGGGAAGAACTCGGTTGAAACAATGCGGGTGGCAGAGGATTCAACCTCGGATGAAGACAGAAACGCGTGTAGCGTTCGAAGAGAAGGATTTCGTGCACACATATTCTCGACGAGGTTCGTGTAAGGGGTAGACATGCTGGCGACTCATGCTTTGGATACCGTTCACACCGTTGTCGAATCATTCGGCATCTTAAGAGGGCAGCTTTGAACTAGACCATCCCTGAGCGGAATGCCTTTTATAGCAAATGTAACTGCAAATAAGTAACAAGGCGAGCTTACAATTTTGCCCAGAAACGCCCTGTAGATTATAGAGCAGGCTAGGCAGAATTCAAGGCGGATTACTGAGGATTACTGAGCAAATTTCCAAGTTGAAGCGCCACCGGTAAGCCCCATGTCATTTCTCAGGGGGGCAGTACTACTCGGGCAGTGCAATGCAGGACACCAGTAAATGGGCAAATCATGTTGTGTAACTGCCCGTCAACCAAGAAATATTATTTGAGTGGCTTTCAGATGACCCTCAGCGCGACATAACCCCTCATTCCTGATTCAACTCGACTGTTTGTCATCATAACCTCATCACACCATAAGTGCGCACCATCTCTATCTTCAAATCTTCCTGTCCCCTAACAATCGTTCTCCTCCAATATGGACCCTATCGAAGATTTCGTTGCTGTATATCGACGGGAGCGCGACCAGTGGGAATGCTTGAAGAATCGCGCACTTGATGTCTGCAATGTCGGCTTGAAGCAGATCGGCGTCATGAGTCTCGTGACGAGCCGCGTCAAGAATGCGGATTCCTTGAAAAAGAAGCTAGACAGCAGAAACAATCTGAAGGCATACAGAAGCCAGAGCTCGATCATGGACGACCAACTTGACTTTGTCGGTTTGCGTATTGCCCTGTACTTCCCCCACCAGAAAGGGGATGTCATCCAAATGCTCAAGCTTCAGTTTCAGTACGGATCCGTGCGGCCATTCGATCGAGACTGGAAGCCGGAGGACCCGGGTATCTACCAGAATCTCTTCGGGCAGTACGTTGCTGACCATGTCTGGGTCTCACTCCGTGAGAAAGACCAACCCGGGGCTGGAAAATATGCCACATCCATATTCGAGATCCAGCTCCGCTCGGTGCTTATGGATGCATGGGCCGGCATTAGTCAAGACTTGACATACAAGGCATTTTCGGGCGATCCTACTGCCAGAGAGCTCAAGCTTCTCGATGCGCTCAAGGGCCACGTGGAGGTGGGCGAGCTGGTGCTCGAGCAACTGTACCACGTTCACCAAAGACGTCTCGAGACAGAGAACGAGCCGATACTCAGTCCTCGAGATTTAAGAGAGGTCATGGTCGACTCTCTGCCGGAGAGCCAGATATCTGAAGTTGAAATCGGCGATCTCGACACGTTGCTATTGGCCTTGAGGGGCATTTCGGCAGATACTCCGCGCAGCCTTCGTGGCTTTCTACGAAGTCATGGAATGAGGAGCGATCTGCGTGGTGAGCTGCATCGCTTTCAACATGAGTTCCAACCAGTGCCTCCAACAATAGCATTCTGTTTCTTGCAGAAGGTCGTGGCATACATTTCAAGACGAGAAGAACTGCAACGCGAAGTCACAGCTAAGATAAGGAAGTACCAAGACAGAGCTTGGTGGGATAGCCGGTACTGGCAACCGTTAATATGGCTCTCTCTGAAGCTTTCGCCATCACTTGCGGTACCGAGCGTGACTCTAACAGCATCGCAAGTTCGGAAATACGTCCACTTATGGTGCGCAGAGCATTATGGCCGCACTAGAGCTCCTGGAACATTCGATGATGAGTGTGTTATTGACTGCTTTCATCGTACTGGGGAGCGCTCTGCGCTTGCCTTTGAGTTCGTCGCTGAGCTTTGCACCCTGGGTCTTGGTCCAACAGAACCTAAATACATGGAGGAACATGAGGAGTGTGACTATGAGGACGATAGGTTCACTGTGATAGCAAACGCCATGCACAGGGCATATACTGCAGACTCACAAGCATGGGTTGGAGCAGTGTGTGATTTCAACATGTCGCTCCGAAATCACGACACCAAGGACACGTATAGCTTCTTACACTCGACTGACGTCGCGCTTTGGCTGTTAAGCCTAGACAAGATAGATCTTCTGGTGGAGCTGCTCAAGGAATGGCCGCTGGGGGATCAACTGCGCGGTCAACCCAAGAAATGCTTGGAAGCCATTGATAGGCTAGCAGAGACGGACCCAAACCAAGCGATGCTACGACTGCTGAGACAAGAGACTGACGGTTTCATGTTCTTGGATATATAGTCTTAGGCTGTCACAGAGGGCACGAAAGATACGCTGAAGTTCAAACAAGTAGTGGTAACTAGGAAATAACCTGGCCAGAACTCCATATATGTCACACGTTACGGGCTCTTGAAGTCTTCAGGAGCAGCAGCATCATAATATACCACACTCACAATATAGATCTAGGCAGTCTGCCACTCCTGTCGCAACACTGATGCTTATTCTGGTTTGAATTGTGAGCCACCTTTATCTTTAAGCGTTAGCGACACTGATCAATTTACATTGTATCTGACTCACCTCGTCACATAGCCCCGAAACCTTCCTATTTTGCAAAACTATAGCCTTCTATCTACACTCATTACTATATGGCTTCGGCCACATTGTGTTTTTTAAATTAACTGTTCATTCGTCTATCTGCTATCTGCTATCTGCTTAGCTTTCTAACTATTCCTTAGCAGCCCTAAGCTTATATACAAAGTCGCATATAGCTTAATATATGCCCTTATTCTCTACTTTTAAAGGAATATTATAATGCTTTTTTTTACCCTTATTTTCTACTTTCCTTTTAATCCTTTCAAGGATAATTTCATTATTAATAATAAAATGGTAAATTTAATAAAGCATAATAAGATTACACTCTGCATTTTTACTTATTTTATTATAAATATTATTTTTACTTTTCTTTAAGAGTTTTATAATATCTTTATGAAAGATATTTAAGCATTTTAAAATAAAGCACTTTTTTATTATAACTTTTATTAAAGTTAAATTAAAGGTTAAGTGTTAATAATAATTCCTTTTTTCCCCCTTATATAATATTAATAATTAATAAAATATAATAATTATATTAAATTTATAATAAAAGGGATTATTATTAAGGAAAATAAGGGGGTCTTAATATAAGCTAAGGGGAGTACTTTTAAGCAACTTAATATGGAATTTAGGATTCAGGAGGCACCAAAGAGTCTGAGTTCGCTGAGTCTATGTGGTCCCCCTCTCCAGGACGCCTCACAAAGCGGTTTCATGCAGCTGCATCCATCGATTGGCTTCCAAGGGAATGGTAGCGGGGTCTCTCACATACTAGTCAAGCCACCGATTTCCAAGCTCAACTGAGCTCTTCCCCTTTTCAAGTGCCGCTCGTGCAATCACGAGAGGTTGCCCGTCTGAGCGCCTTGGCCGTTGCTGCAGGGCTTCCAATGGACGCCAAATCGTCGTCAGCTCGTCCCACGCCACGGACATGCAAACACGGGCCATGAAATTTTGCGCGCCCGACTGCGGCAACGGGTGTTGCGTCCGGGGCTTCGATGAAGCTCTGAAACTCGGCCACGAAGCCTAGTGCCTGCCAGAGGCGGTGTTTTCCCAGTACCACCAAGCCTCAACCAGGTCTCAACATTTCTGGTTCGCCCGAGACTTGCAGAATCATCTATACAGAAATGCCTTCAAGCGGGAGCTCGCGGCTGGCACGGTCTGAGCAAGAACCCGCGGTGGCACGCCATGCATCCGTGTTCTCGATGCTGCAGATCAGTCACTACCTTTATTACCTAATAAGTGTGTGCAACACCTTGGTAGTGTGCAACACCTTGGTAATGTGCCAGGTCCCAATTGCCAGCGGTGAGAGAGTCTCTGACTTGTGAGATGCGTGGCTTTGCAACATATCTATCTACCTGTCAGACTGTAGGTCCCGTTGCCCACCGTGAGGCCGGCGCTAGAATGACGTCGGGGAGATTTTGCAAGATCGAATGGGGGCGATCTGCGGTTCATCGTCGTCGGACCACGTTCCAAAAGCTTGGCCAAGGGGCCAAGACTTGCCAAGATGCGGGAGGCGCCTGTCACTCCAAGCCGTTTGCCGAACTTTGACGACAGCCTCAGACTGCCCTGCACAACACGCATTTGATGTGGCCTGTATCGGTCTCATTGCCGCGTATTGGTAGTTTGAGTCTGACGACCACGTCTTCAGTCCTTCAATGCCAGCAAGACTGTGCGTCGAAGCACTTGCGCAACCGGTCTAATGGCAATTCTGCGCCCGGACAAGCCCTTTCCCCCTGGCTGTAGCCGGATCTTCAGCACTATGGTTTCGAGGTCCCGCCAATCTGCGATGCCAATACAGTCGGCCGTACAGTCCGTGGCTTATCGTGCCAGCGAAGACACAAGGTTCCAATAGACATCGTCGGAGGCCTACATTGACCGTGTACTGTGTCAATTCACCGTGTCCACATCTGTTAGCATGAGCATTATGTCTGGGTTGCACCCAGATTGCGTCCATGATGCTCAGCATGAAACGAGATGCCGCAGTGCTTGAGCTGACTGGCATGAGTCTCACCCCAGGGCCACATCGTGCCGTTTGAAAAGCCCAACGGGAGGACTCGGGAGCTCCTGTGGTGGACTTCATGAAGTCACCGCCTTCCGATGCCCGAGCCCAAGGCTCCACGACCCTGCTGCGCCATCTATTCATATGGATCTCGGTCGGGGTGATCACCAGGGAAGGGGCCCGCATAGAGAAGCTACCAGGCCACTTATGGCATAGTACACGATGATTGGTTTCACTCGCTCACGATTAAGCTTTGATTTCCTTGATTATCACACCTTTGCATGCCTTGGTGGCCGAACCCTGGCTACCAATCATGCATCAGAGCTGGTTTGGCATGTCGAGACTCAATGCCCTCCCCTCCTCCTCCCCACTTCAATGGGAGAAGTCAGATTTGGGCGGTAGGGATGCCGAGATGCCGACTCAGCGGCAAATCGGCCGCCAGAAGCTCCTCATTGATAAATATTGACCCATACCTCCGCCATCTGGGACAGGCTGCCTCTGCAGGGTGGGAGTCTCGAACCTGACCCTTCGATCCACATGAGCTCATGTCCGCCGTCATGCTCGTACATCGGACGTCAAGGCCCTGCTTGCACAGCTCAGGGGTCCCGTATGGTGGGGTAACTGATGGGTGCCTCAGCAACTGAAGCTACCCCTCGATTGCCGGTGTCTTCCGCGTCGCCCACCTCACTTGGGATCTGAAGCTGTGGATGATGCCAGCATGTTGACTTCTAGGTCCTCACATTGGACAAATCGGGATCCCGACCTCCTCTGTCCACTCGACTGACACCTCACCGGGTGGTTCACAAACATGGCGACACATATCGGCTGAACGAGAACATGGTGCTATCTTCAGGAATGGAGGGCGCTCCAAGGGTTACAGGAAACCCAATGGCTCTAGACTGAACACGCCCTCCGAAACGTGTACATCAAACGGAAACAAACCAGGCACCGGGCAACCACTCCCAGAGAAGCCAGCCCTGCCCTGTGCCCTCTGTGTACGTCGGCCGCGTAAAGCACGCTTGCACGAGCTGCGACGGCCTCCACTCAGCTTTCAGCTGCTACGGTGTCGCAGGGGGGAGGCATGCGGGATGCTTGAAATTACGTAGCAGTCCAGAGGACAAGCTTTCGCGATCGACCAGGGGTCCTCAGACGCTCTTGTTCTCGGACGGGTAAGTGGCTGTCATGGCCCCCAGTCTATTTCCCTAGTCGCCGGGATGGCCAGGGAACCCCCCAGACGTCACCCATCAAGGTCCCGGGAGGGAGGGGCAGTGCTCTCCTTCGTTCGCATCAGTCAAGGAAAGGTCAAAACTCCACTTGGCCGTCTCGACCATGGGTTGGGGCACATGTCAGCTAGAAAGGGGGCGATGCACAGGAAGCTCCTGAGCATATATAGCTGCCTCCTCCCTCCCTTCATGCTCCCCGTTGAATCCATCCTCATCATCAAACACTTCCACAACTTCCAAGAACATCAGCAAAGTACACACCTCTTACAACCACTTCCTTCTCCCACACACACATACACACAGTCAAAATGTTCGGCTTCGGTAAGCCTAGCCCTCCATCACCTCACGGATATTCTCCATCTACCCACACGCCGGAAGCATTCCCGAACGCACATGACTGACAACCTCCCCAGGAGAGGCAAAGGACGCTCGTGACGAGGTCTACGACGGCCAGCCCCACGAGTCCAAGATGTCTCACGAGCTCATTGGCTCCGCCGCCGCCTTCGAGGGCATGCGCCTCTGGGAGCAGAACCAGCGCAAGGAGGGCAAGCCCGTCGAGCACGGCCTGGCCAAGGAGATGCTGGCGGCCGCCGCCGGCTTCGAGGTTGACAAGCTCGTCGAGACCAAGGGCCTGGACTTTGTCGACCGCGAGAAGGCCAAGCACCATGCCAAGAAGCAGGCCGAGGAGCTCTACGAGCAGCAGTACGGCAACAAGGACCAGTTCCACCCGTGAGTGAAGCCCTATTCACCCATCCATCTATCCATCCATCCGCCTTTCTTCAATCCCTATCCACTGGAGACATGTATGCTGACGACGATTGCTCTCCTTGCAAGTGACTACGATGCGCCTGAGCACTTCAACCAGTACTAAGCGTGTGTACCCTTAAAATCGCTGCCGGGGCGAGGTGGGAATCCTCGCTGCCCGCGGCGTCGGTGATGCGGGAAGGCTTGTAAGGGACTTGAACCTGAGAATGGCGGGACTTGGATAGCACCGTATAGCACATCGTGAACAGGTAGACGGAATAAAAAACTGTTCTCTCCCTGAAGACTTGCCTCGCTGTTCCACACTTGACACTTTCTCCCAGCTGTTTCCATAATTTTACCACACAACCTTAAAGCAAGACTCAATTGGATGAGTAGCTGAATAGCTACCAATCAGTTGTGTGGTTTGAAGACCAAGGTCTCAGATAATAGCTGCAACCAAGACGTTGACTAGTCAAGGACTAACAAATTTGGAGGAGATAGTAGCAGTTCTTAAAGTATCATTAGTGCATTGTATTTCTTTCCTCTATACACGAGGTCTTAAAAATCACCACTGGGCGCCAATACATGCAGACCTACTGAGCTGCGGGCACAACCAATACTATGGTATGGACATCCGTTTATGCATTCGGTCTATGAAACTACTGTAAAGAGTGGATGCGATGACTCTGATCTTGAGGAGAAGGGACCGAGGAATAGAGCAACCCAGACTTTCCTCGGAACACCATCAGGATGTCTTTCAGCCATGTCAGCTGATTGGGACAGTCGAGATATCAACGACTAGAGCTATTCATCAAGGATTAGCTTTTGACTGACATTGTTATGAGAGACGTATGAGGAAATAGTCTATTTGGTGTAGAAAAGCAGTGATATTCACCTCATAATTGATCCTCCACGCCACATTTCTTTGCGTCTCGCTCATCTCCAAAATTTAAACCAACTCTTCTTCTCCTCCTGACAATTCGCGCAGTCACCCTTAAGACGTGGGTAGTCCAGGAAATTTGGCGTCGCGCAGTGGGCACCAATGATCTTCCTGCCTGCGACGTTCCATGGGCCGTGTATGTCGTTGATATGAATCATTGAAGTTTCGTCTACTAGTAATTTCCCATTGACGGGCTTCAAACCCTTGCACCTGTCGATCTTGCCTCTGTGGTTTTCGCACCGGTACGCTTTCAGAGCCGAGTTCTTTCGAGCGTCATTCAGGGGTTCATAGAACTTGGGGCAGCATTTCACGACCTCGTGGAACGAGTGGCCGCATTCATAGTATCGACCACGGACTTGGCACATCTTTGCTTGTGGTTGCGAGGCCAAACCGTCTTGTGGCGGTTGTTTGGCGAGTAGGAGAGACGTTGTGAAGAGCAAAGGATTTTGACAAGTTTTGAAATCAAGGCAGCTTTTTGTCTTTGGCACGCTGAATAACAAAACCATCAGTAGCTGCTATGATGTCCAATTTTATATTTGACGAGACCAGGTTCAATGCAACAGTGGCCTTTCCATCTGCCAGGGTTGGCTTTCAGCCCCAAATTGTTGGTGTTTCCACTTTCCAGCAAGGCCCACCTGTTCGCCACGGTTGGCTCTTACATCAAACCTGTTGGCGTTCTCATCAAAGAAACATATGCTGCCCCTGGGTCCACAGGAACAAGTGAAACGCGGCGGTCATCAACAACTGCTGCGATGCCGCGGCCGTTGGGAGCGTTGTTGGCCTTTCAGACCAAAAGGCCTGCGGCCTGCATATGTTGGCCTGAATCCGCCCAAGCGAAAACATCGCTCTGCTTTCGAGCGCTTCTGGTAAGGTGTGATCCTCCACGGCGCTTAGGATCGGTTGGATTGAGAAATCCTGACGGGCCGGCTCTGCTGCGCCGTCGTTGCCAAGAGCGAGTCGCCCGTGGCCCTCCGCGCAGCAAATATCCGACCTAACTTCACTCACACAAACCAAATTGTGAACTAAATCTATAGGGCAGAGAGTCTATGTCAGCTAAGTAAAACAGAAAATCTGGTTGGTGGCGGTCGAACGTACACTGGGATTACCGCGCATTGTTCAATCAAGTGAGGACCCCAGATACGTTAGTGAGATATCAGCCGATACTATGACCGCAAAAGAAGCGAAAAGTGCTCGAAGTGGTGGCTGGTAGTTTTTAAAGGAAGAAGTATGCCCTCTTCATTTATTCAACCTTAACGGCGAAGATCAACTGGTAGTCACATCGCCAGAGGGAATCAACATCGATGGATTGTGCATTCACAACATGTGAATGTTTCCTGTACTGTCGAGGAGGAAGGCCATTTACGAAAGATCGCTGGAGGACACGGCCGCATTTCTGCATTTTTGAAATGGCAAGTGTCGGGTATGGTTTAAATGCAAGTAGTACTTGTGAAACAAACCAGTTCCGTTTATTGCACTTTCACACTGTTCAAATATGAAGCCTCTCACGTCAACGTGCATGCCGAGTTGCACCGCGAGGTGCACTGCGAGGCGCATCAGAAGAAATTCAGCATGGCGGTGTAGCCCCCCTTCCCCCGCCTGCTATCAGCACTGCCGCGTAATGCTTTTGAAATCGGAATCCGTGAGCTGAAAGGACGTCCTGCTACTCCCGCCCCAGACTCACGAGCATCTTCCCCCACTTCTTTTTCTGAACAGCCTAGAGGGTATTCTCATAAATTGAAAAGTTACAACAGCAACATCATGGATCCGCTCACAGTCTTTAGTCTGGCTGGAACCATTATCCAGTTTCTAGATTTCACTACAAGCCTCATCCGGACGACTGTCGAGATCCATGACTCCATCAAAGGGCTATCGTCTGAGGTGTCCAGCCTTGAGGAGGTCTATACAACGCTCAGCGAATTCAGCTCTGAGCTAGAAACGTTTAATCAGAAGAGCCAAGGTGTTCCTTCTGAGATTCGCATCCAGATCACTTCTTTGAATCGCCTCTCGATCTATTGCAAGGAAGACTGCGATAAGTTGTTGAAAACCGTTGGAAAATTGACATCGGGTGGATCTAAACGCCGATGGAAGAGTTTCAAAGCGGCAGTGTCCTCTCTGAGGAAACAGGATGAGATCGCCATGTTAGAAAAGAGAGTTGCTAGGTATCAAGGCACACTGACGCTGTGTATCTGTGAGATTGCGAAGTATGTTATTTCAAAGTTTATCACCGGGAGACAGCCGGATGAAATTGGCACGCTAACCAGTCGCTTTCGCAGTCAATTTCATGCGCATCATTCGCAAGAACTGAGGCAGTTGAGGGCCGAATGTGGGAGGTTGCAACTCAATCAGGCACAAAGGCTCGACGAGGTCATGAATGAGCTGCATGATATTCACTTGGCTGTCGAAACAAAAAAGTCAACATCCGGCTCAATATTTTCCCAAGACGAGGTTACCAAAATTCAGTCCGAGCTGACCAAGATGATTGCTGCTCAACGAAGCGTCTCCCTTGACCAGCAGTTCTTGAAGAGTCTGGCCTTTGGCCATCTTGAGGAACGACACACGTCTATAACCAAAGCTCACGAGGATACCCTGGAGTGGATCTTCGATCCTGCAACCGACTCCACCGATGGGAGAAAGCTTCTTCAGTGGCTCAAATTCGGAAAGGGCATATTCTGGGTGTCCGGAAAGGCTGGGTCTGGAAAGTCGACACTTATGAAATTTGTGGCAGGACACGCCAAGACACAATCAGCCCTCGCACAATGGGCCGGGCCCAACGAAATCTTCGTTATAAGCCACTACTTTTGGTGGGGCGGAAGTCAAATGCAGAAATCCCAGCAAGGACTTCTACAGACTTTACTATTTGGGATATTCCGACAGTGTCCTGATCTGATGCAGGATGTATGTGAGCCACGGTGGTCTCAACGTGCCACTGTTCACCCTGAAAAGTGGACCTTGGATGAACTGCGCTCAGTGTTCCAGGACATCTCCAAGCGCACAAGTTTGAAAGTCAACTTCTGCTTCTTCATCGACGGCCTAGATGAATATGACGGCGACCATATAGATATCTGCTCTGTCCTTCAGAACCTCGCCAATGAGTCGCCTCACTTCAAATTCTGCCTTTCCAGTCGCCCTTGGAATGTCTTCGAGAACGTCTTCGGCCGTCAAGCATCCCAGAAAATATATGTTCACGAATTGACTGAGGAGGACATCCGTCAATATGCTCGCAGCCGGCTCTGTGAGCATCAATGGTGGGATGACTTTGCATCACGGACACTGGACCCCCAAGGGTTGGTAACCAGAATTACGGAGAGAGCAAGAGGTGTCTTCTTGTGGGTTTTTCTTGTGACACGTCTCCTCCGTGTAGGGATGAGCAACAATGATAGCCTCGCGGACCTGCTCAGAAGACTTGACAGCTTTCCGTCCGACCTCGAAGCATTCTTCAAGCATATGCTTCAGTCAGTCGACCCCTTCTATGCACCCAAAATGTCGACAACTTTGCAGATCGCTCTTACCGCGAAGGAGCCACTCTCGCTGTCCATCTATTGCTTTCACGAAGACGAATTTGAAGACCCCGAGTACTCGTTAAAGTTAGCCGTCCGACCCTTGCCAAGGAACATTGTTCAGATTGCCCAAAGGATCAATGGATGGTGTAATGGCTTACTGGAAGTACGACACGGATTCGTCCACTTCACTCATCGGACCGTCATCGATTTCCTCAGGACTCGCGAGGTCGTCGATTTTTTGACCCAAAAGGCGCCGCCTAACTTTTGCGCCACTCGTTCATTACTCAAAGCTCACCATGCGTCGCTCAAGTCTTCTCCCCAATACCACGAGGGGCAACTACTAGTGATACAGGATACATTAGAATATGCATATTGGAGTCTACACACTTCCCAAGCCACAGACAGTACGGAAGAAGTTTTCGCGATATTGGACGACATGGAGTCATGTCTAAGGGAGATTCAAGATCAAGGACGCGCTAATTTCAGAGGGACAGCACAACATTACTTTCGGTGTAAGCTGGTTACGTCAGGCGTCGTTCCTTACCTGTCGAAGAGAATTCCCCAGGAGCCAGAGTATTTTCATGGATTTGACAGCTCTCCTCTGTCGAAGCTTTTGGCCTCTGAAGTGGACACCTTTTGGGGACCAGAAGAAAACGATCAACAGTGGCAGAGGTGGCTCAGCACAATCAAATGTCTTCTTGAAAACGGAGAAGATCCCAGCGCCGTTGGACCCTCGGAAACGCCTTGGGAAACTCTGCTATCGCGTATTCATGCGTGGCCCGGAGGACGACCTTTCACCCAAATGAAGCCTGAAGCCGCGTTTTTACAATTCTTAGAGGGCAAATTATTCTCCCTCTTTCTCCAACGCGGAGCCGATCCTAACGCTATCGTGGATTGCGGTGGAAATGACGGCATTTTCCCTGTTTCGAGAGCTTGGGGGCTATTCTTGGCTCTTGGGGCCAATCTGTCGGCTGGCAACGAGAGGATACAGGCTCGGTATCTCGAGGAGCTCGACGCTTTCCTTCTGCATGGAGCAGACACGGAACGTTGGATAATTGACCATGATATCTCCAGAGTCTTGACCCAAAAGCATGAGACTCTCCTCAGTAAAGCTCTCAACTCGGTATGTCGTTACCCACAGGTAAGGGCACCTGCCACTCAACACAAGCGTTCCGAGGAGTTTTCAGAGCAAGTACATCAGGGGCTGTCTTCTGTGGCCAAGGTACAGGAAAGTGAGGAGTTTTCCGACTGGGAGCTTGTCAACCTGCCAGCTAGTAACACAACCAGATTTAGAAAGCTTGTGCAGTTCTTTTTATAATTGCGGTTCTTTCATTTATAGCTCTATCACAAGAACATGCCACCGATCCATTGGACAGCATCTTCCAGCAGAAACTTGTGCACATGGGCAACTACGCGCCATCACCTGGCACTTGAGATATCGAAACCCCATCCATGGGATTATCAGTCCCTTCGTCTCGGCGGCAGGTCCTGAAGTTCTATATCATTCTCGACTCTTGGCTTGCTCCCGCACCAGCAAAAGTCAAAAAAATCGATGCCGCATATGTAACAGTTCGTCCTTGATTTGTTGTACACGAATATGTCGAAGAAGATGCAAACCAGGAAGATCACGGCGCACAGGCCGAAACCGCCGAGGAATAGAGCTGCTCCGTCACCACCACTCAACATTTTCTTTCTTAGAAATAATTCAGAGAAGAGTGTCCGACGTAGCCGTAAAGGGTAGAGAGACTGTCCTGTGAGGCTATGGTGTGACGCTTGTTGGCCGAACATGGGTTTCAACACTGAGAGTTCAAGGAGGCAGGACTGGGATTTAAATAAAATCAAGGAGCTCGAACAATACCAGCTGTTCTCAGAAATTTCTTCTTCAAGCCTTGAGCAAGCTCACGTGAAATCTGTGGTGTCAGAGCATTGGAACACAGGAGTAAGATTGTCAGATGAGCCTGATCGACCCTTCTGAGTCCTTACTTGCTTCCTTGATTTTCCCCAAGTCGCACAGAAGATTTCCATGTTTTTTTTCATCTCCTTGTATTTGTGACAGGCGGTAGCTGGTAATTAGTGAAACCTAGAGTAGACTCCTTGGGCATATAAGATGTTTGTGATCATAACCACTCCGACTCACGAAGAGTCCGAGATAAACTTACAGCACGCTCACATGCAAGTTTCATGAATCATCCCCTCACCACTGTCATCTTGGAGACAGTCCATTTAAGCGAGACTCTGAACTATGAACTACACACAGGGTCAGTAAGGGCACCTGGTGAATGAGGCTCGAGAGGTGCCAATGGTTTTCAAACGCCGATGCGAAAGACACCATGAGCAATAATGCATGTTGATGGAGACTTTGATGTGAGTCGTTGGCAAGCTGTTACAAAAGCAGATGACTCAGTCTGAGTCAAACCACACACTTCCAGGAGTGAAGGGGATCCAACCTTATGGAACCGCGCCCTCCCACACAAATGCCTTCGTCAGAGATGCAAGGACGTGACATGCAATTACTAATATCGAGCCGAGAGGGACAGTGGCAACAAGTCATCCCTCGACCGTCAAGCTCAAGGCGGACCTCTTCTCAGATGGCCAGCATGCATCGCCGGGGAAGCACCTGCAGCTTGCAGTGTCACCTTGGGTGCGCAGATGCGACGGCGGGATGGGCTTCTGTTCGAGAGCTGGGCTGTGGCCGCATGGCCTTCTTAAATGTCATAACTCAGGAAGCCTGCACCAGCGCATACCCCACGTTTTATATTAATAATGTTTTATTAGATATACTTGATTTATTATGCCAGATGCGTTTAATGAAAATATCTTATACCAGATTCAACGTTGTTAGCGATAGCTTGTGTCGAGCTTTGCAATGTGATTTGCTGCTTCAAACAATGTTTATGCAGTAGTTTCTCGAGTCCGCTGGCGCACCGCATGCGCTAAACCATGACAAGATTCCTCCCGCTACCTATTATTTTGGGACAGGTGAGGCACATACATTTCATGAGGTCCTGTAGATGATCTCTCCTGCCCCCCAGCCTCATACACAGACGCATGCAATGTGGACGGGCTCTTGTACGGGCTAGCGTAATCTTCCCTCACAGGCTCTGGGGCGCTACCTCGACCGGAGTTGTTGCTTTTCTTCCGGGAAATAAGCCAACCCGCCGCGATGCCAGCAATTACCGCAACAGGAACGCCAACGCCGATGCCGACCGTTGTCGCCGTGTCCAAGCCGCCCTGGCTTGTATCTTCAGACGACGACGACGGTGACGTCGAGGCGGATGCGCTTGCTGTGGATGGGTTGGTATCGGTGATCAATGTTGACGCGGCCGACGGAGCCGTGGACGAGACTGAAGTGGTTGGCGATGAGATGTTGAACAAGACGCTCTCATCATCGGAAGCCGTTTCAAATGTCTTGTAAAGACTCATCATGAACATGTTCGACACCTTGAGATCCTTCCGCGTTGTAACGCTCCAGGGAAACGAGGTTATATTCCAGTGCACGCCCCCTTTTGCAAAGCAGGTCAGCGATCTGGTCATCTCCCAGTGCCCACCATTGGCCGGGGAAAACAGTGACTAACTGGTAATGTATTCAAGGTCCCCGATTCTCGGCTTGTAAGGGTTAGCTTCGTCGAAGGCTGTCGAATTGATCTGCCAAAGAACTATCGTCGAAATTATGCCCGCCGTGGCCCCAGTCCACTGAATAGTAAAGACTGTTTGTTGAGAATAGACACTGTTCAGGCTAAGGGCGCCTTGGCCCGTGCTGTGCGATGGCGGGTTGAGGAGGGTCATGTCCGCCAGGACAACACAAAACGCCCCAAGGGCTGCGGCCCACACCCCAAAGTACATATTGGAGACCAGCAGAGCGGCAGAAACTTTGGAGGGGAACAGATTAGAGGTCTCAAAAGAGGATCGAAAGAGGTCAGAGCCGAGATGTCCACCAAGATGGCGGGAACTGGAGAGGCCCAGGCTCTTATCCATCGTTTCGTCCGCAGGCTGATCTTGAGTTGTCGACCTCTCTGCTCTTACCTGCAGCGCCGACAGTAATATCACGCCGCCCCCAGGTGTCCCTGCGCATGCAAAATTTAGACGGCGATCCAATCGCTCGCGGCCACATAACTGAAATGAAATGGGCCTCATGGGTCGCTGTAACCACAGAACATCACGACACTTGTAGGTCACAATCGACAGGTTCCATGGCTCGCCGGGGCGAGTTTGAAGTTCAGCTTGCGTGCGAGGCAGATTTCTGTTGCTGCCTGCGCTGCAAAGCTTTGTCATTTCCCTGGTGAACAGCGTGCTCAGCTACTGACCCCAAAGCCGCCAGCATGGTCTGTACCACACACAGCGTCTGAACTCGTATCCATGAGGGTCGCACAGCAGAAGCGGAATGGTGGTCAGTTCCTCTTAAGTAGCCGCAATGCGGACCAGGCACTTGGACGGAGAATTATGAAGAGGGACACAAGGTGGTTCTCAATCCAAAGTGATGGAGACACTTGACTTTACGGCTGATAGACTCTGTTCGGGGAGACGTTGTGAGGGCGGCTAGCTACAGTACATACAGCAAGACGAGGTCTAGCAGGGCGCATATATGATTAAGCTCGTCTTTTCCCTCCTGTCAAAGTTATTCTGGTGTGTAGCTTTTTGCGATGGCCGTTGTGCCTGTATACCACGTGCGAGTTCTCTCTGCCTCTGCATGAGGTGGACCACGTCTTCAGACACATCGTTTCATTGCGAAAGGCCTCTGGAGAGTTACACTAAATAGCCGAGGGCTATATATGGTTGCTTTAAGAGCATTTGGGGGTGTGTTGCGGAAACGATCATCCTGCGGTCTGCGAAGCGAGGGTCACATTTGAGTCAAGGCTGGCACTGTTATTAAATACTGTCGCGTTACCTGCAGTGTTTTTTGTGGGGTTAGAAACCCTCGTCACAGCGGCCCAACAATCAAATGGACTTGTATTGAGTCTTCCAGGGAGCGCTTACATACAGGTATGCGGGCGGGCAGGCAGGGCAGAAATGAAACTGGTCCTTCGCGTAATCCTGCAGCGTCCTTTATCACCGCATCAAATTGCAGCCCAATGAGACTGAGTAAGCAGCACAATTCACGAGGGTCGAAAAGCTCCTGCAGGAACGAGCGGTAGGGCCATAATGCTGGCAGGCCTTGTACGCTGCTGTGGCCGTGGGGGCAAAACCTGCATGTCACGTTTCAGTGGTGAACGGAGGGCAACATACGTGCCGACGGGGGCCATCTGTGTATTGCCCCCATATATTCCAGTAGCAATAGGTACGGCGCTTGAGCGGCTGGACGATTCTCGCGAGGCCTGGGCTGCCATGCATGATGACGGCGATCGAGGGCCTCATGCAGACCCTCCAGGACGTTGCCGTCAGGAACCACGTCACGATTTCCAACGTGACGTTGGCCATGGCTGAAGACGTCGTCGACTTCACCAGCCCTCGACGACTAACCCAAAGTGTATTCAAAGCACTGCAGCAGACCCTCAATGCGACGTGATGCCGAATCCAGGCCAGTCCAGGAAAGCACATGGTTCATCACAACGCCAAAGCTGGTTGCTGATGTCTTGTTGCTACCTGGGTTCGCTTTTGCGTCGTCGTTGAACACCTACGAGACCGACGTAGTGGGACTGCCGTTGGTCACGCATCACCATGCTGGCTCTTGGAAAAATGTCCACGGTGGCGGGGATGTTTGAATAGTTGACGGCCGCTGGAGAACAAGTTCTAAACCCTTCATGCCTCCTCGGTCGAAATATTTCTCACACATATTGGACTTGAAAGGTATTGCGACCATAGATCCTCACCACGAGTATCAACATGGCAATCGCAGAGCTGGGAAGTAACAGCAGTGCAGATGGGAAAATCATATTATAGTAGCGGATTTGGAGGGTGGGAAGGGAAGGGGAAGTTGGAGGTTGAGGTTAATGAGTCTAGAGCGCACACTCCGGCTCCAGCTTTTCCTCGTCGTTTTTCAAACAGGGTTTGGCTAATGACACTTACTTCGCGCTGAAGATACAGTCACAACTGAGAAAGGAGTCCTTCAGACATTTTTTGTCAGGTAAGATTTCATATTAGGGAATTTATCCCCTCAGGCAAAATAGAGGACCAGACTTGAGCCCTACTAGTAATGGTAGCCTGGTCGAGAAGCAGTCCCAATGTGTTGACTTTATCCGCGACGACAATGGGGTTCCATTGTCTGGGGTATATAAAATCCCAGAGAAAAGAGGAGAGGAATCCAGAAAAAACTTGAGGTTTCACCGAGGGTGATCGGGGTGGACACGACGCAAAAATCCGGTTTTGCTTGACCGTCAGATTCACGAACTCGAACGAGAAGGTCCCGACAGAGTCACAGTGGGCAGCCCGGCTTTGATAAAAGGATTGCAGGAGATCGTCGTGGACATGGAGAAAAACAGAAAGGATGGGTGTGGCCCATTATTTATAGTCTCAGATACAATCCCGTCATCTGAAAGAGTCAGTTCCATATTCCATCTAGTCCATCGCCCCGTTCTTCAGGAACCACTCGGCTCACAACGTGGTCGCGCCCAAGGCTCAGGGAGAGTCCAGAGCGCACACCGCGGCTCCAGGTTTTCGCTTGCTTGCCGATATCCCCAACAACAACAACCTGCCTCGCTCCAGGCAAGTGGGTAGAGCCCGATCTGTCCGTCTGCCACGAGGTGTATATAGCCCAGGCACGGCCCCCAAGCTCGAAGCTCCCGAGTCAGAGCCACACGGATCGTCGTCCCACGCCGCCAGACAGCGCCGGGCCTACACCAGCAAATCGGCGGCCCAAGACGTTGAAACGAGGACCTCTCCGGCATCGACGGCGAGTAGAACACGCCGCTCAACTTCCTCACTGGGCGCGCCACGTGCCGTGGTCTTGACTCTGTGCTTCCTTGGCCGCCCACCTCACCGCGTCCATGGATAGCCTCGTGGTGGCCCGTGGCCCCCACAATCTGCAGGAGAGATGTTTCGAAACACTGCGGCGTGAGACTTGGCTGGACAGGAATAGCAGCAAACCAGGGAGGTGTGAGGCTGATATCGGTGTCCGGGCAGAGTTTAAGCTTGGAGGGCGGCGGCGGCGCCACAGAAAACTGCCTGCCATGTACCCACATCTCTATGAGAAACACAAACCGGTGGGGCGATGGTGCTATGGGCTCTCTTGGGTTTTTCTCTCGCTGGCTCCACCGCATGGCCCCGGTTTTTAGATAAGGTCCGCCTTGGCGATGCTTGGTTTTCTCCCAAGTGCCGGCCACCTTCCCTCCTTCCTCCGTCGTGCCTAGCACACCTGCCTGTTTGTCTTCAATGTCTGCCCAGCCCTGTGTTATAGTATGCGGCTGAATATGACAGGGGCCAAGAGATACAGGGTAGCTTGACACTTGAAAGTGCCGAGCCGTATACTCGTCAATGCCTTAGGCACCTGGATAGGAAGTTACGGAACTTTGCGGCTTATATCCGGAAGGGGAAGCACGACGTAAAAGTCCACCACCAGCAGCCTTGAATAGCCTAGCCGGGCTCTTCGTCTATCAACCCGCTACATGGAAAGCCGGAAGCGATTACTCCGATGCTCCGACTGAGTCTGTTGAGTGAAGATCCCAGACACACGTGCAGATAGTTGGAGACACCTCTTCGGTCTGGGTGGACGATCGCTGATATCTAAATGAGGATCACCACCTTATCGACTGGCAATTCTTGGTACCACTCGCTTGGCGACCCAACTTGACAGCTCCTGAGTCGTTTAGCCATGACGGACCACCGCTACTCGTGCTCCGCTATGCGCCCCCAGCCATCGCGAGGGAAGCCCACAGCGCTGGAGCCGCACGACGACGTGTATAAAATTCCTGTCGCCGCTCGTCAATGGTGAACTGTCTCGTTTTGCTCATCCCATCCGCCTTCCACAAGCCTTCAAGGACATCGACACTCGTTTTTGTCGCCCCCAACCCAGAGCAAACCGTCACTCTTCACACTCAAATCAGTTTCTGCGAAGTCAAGAAACAGCAAAGATGCTCTTCACACCCGTCATCGCATTGGCCGGCCTTGCCGCCGCCGCCCCCCAGGGCATCGTCTACAGACGCGCCACCAACGATACCGTGCCTGCGGGCTTCAAATACTCTCGCTCAACCCAGATCGTCAACGAGACCGCGCCAGCGGACATCAAGCTCTCCCGCTCGACTCTGAACGGCAACTACACCGCGCCGGCGGGCGTTAAGCTCGTCTCTCGCTCGGCCCAAAACTTCAACACCACCTACCCCCCGGGTCTCTCCGTCACCCCTTCAGCGTGAACGGTGGTAGCCCAAGACTTGTTGAAGGATTTTAGGGACCAGGGGCTGCTGTTTTGACCGGCGTTTTCAGGATCTAATAATGTATATACCACGAGATTCAGACTTGTAAATATCGAGATGACGAATTTGAACCATGCACCAGATGAAATTTGGAACCAAATTTGGAACCAACTTGTGATCCCCTTTTCGAAGCTTGTCGATAGTGCCTCGAAGCACCGTCTCTAGTCACTTCGAAGACGTCTTGCTCAAGTCCAGTGTCAGATGCAAGAAAAGCGGTGTGCTCGTGGGGTTGGGAAGATCAAACATGGCAAAAGCATAGCCCAATCCAAACTGAGGAGGCAAGCATGCTGATGTGACATGCAAATGACCAGCGGATATAATCAGATTCCATCGTGCACCTAGGCATCGTCGGTGGCCAGATTGATTGTCGGACCTCACCTCCGTACTCTCCCCCTGGGATCTGTCGCCAACTTGGGCGAGATAGAATTCACGTTGAGGGAGCGGTCAGCCAAATCCCCACGAGACTCGGCAATCCCATGGTGGCTGCAATGACGCGACCAGGACGCTATCCATACCCGCTTGGTCGGTGCGGCCCTCTTTTTTCCCGAGCAGTCGATCGCAGGAACTCAAGAAGATGTGCATCACATAGTCTCTGAGCCCGACAAAACTCCACATGCCGTGTCCACCAATTATCCTGCCAATAATGAGGGCTCATCGAGCGTACTGCGACGATAGACTTCCGATGAAGTCGAGCCCAAACTGTTGGTGGACTTTAGACGGGTTTATGTGTCCGCACTTGCAAGACCATATGCTCCCTGAGCTTGGTGAAACGGTACTATATCGTGCTCGCGGAGGATATTAGCTGCGAAAAGACGACAGTGATCATCATCAGCATCAGGGATAAATGGACCAGTTCCCGTATAAAAATTGAGTTGGTTGGAAGGATGCAAGTATGGGAAGCCTGGTGAAGATCTTGATATTCCACCAGGTAACATACTCCACAAGAGGCTGAACCCGGTGGCTGTTTACACGATAGAAAAGCTGTGGGCGAGGTCGGCATCCTCGGGACATGTGAATGATGAGCGTATGAGCACCCAATCGGCGAGGCTGGCCCGGGAGATCCGCATTGTCGGGTGGATGGGATGGGCCCCCAGCGGTACCGGAGCCCTCAGATCTACCGTCTCGCAAGCTGGGATGACGACGCCGGCCGAATGAAGTGAGGAGAAGGGCCAAACTCCTGGGCGGGGATATCTCGGCTGTCAGATGAAATAAGCATCCATCATCAACGTGGGAACATCGAAACTAGGAAAAAGAGAGGTGGTATCGCGTCTGAAACTTGACTGATAGCTCGTGGGATGTGCGAGGCTACACTGGCGGCCTGTGGTTGGGAGCGATTCTGGACATGACAAAAAGGGTAGCCGCATGAAATCCTCCCGGGCGCCGCGCTGGCGGGACGAAGTAAGCAGGGAGGCTGCCGGCAGATGGGATCCGCCGCCTGCCGTCATGCTCATGCTCAATGCGCATGCTTGTGCCTGAATGCCCAAGGTCACCTGTGTTGGTGCGGAAAAAGAGAGCTGATATTGGGGCCACGGGAAATCTGCATAGCAACGCTGGTAGAATGGCAATGCCTTGATGTGCGTGGGTGTGGCATTGAGCCATGCGGTGGGGTCGAGTGTGTAACGGCTTTGGACTGGGGAGTCATCACGCTGAGGCCGTGGTCGTCGTAGTCGTACTCGTTGGTTGATAACGGTAGCCTGTAGGTCGATGGGGCAATGCAAGATGAAATTGATGTGACTCCCAGCGTCCTCCTGTCATTGTCGGGTGCTGCCCACCATCTTCTAAGTCGGCAGCAGGTGACATGGAAGGCAAATGTGACGGGTTACTGGCGGTGAGTGAGCAGCTTTTGAAGAAGCAATTTCACCACGCCACCGAGAATTGGACCAGCCCATGTCGTGGGAGAACAAAAAGGAGAGGCATGGGGGAGGCGAACCTCTTGTCTCTGGTCTTTCAGCGCATTGATGCAATAAACTCTTCATCAGCAAGTGCTCTGCACCTGCAACTCCGCAATATGTTGTGTACCACAAGTCGTCGGCTCGACTTGAATGGAACGGGTTGAGTGTGGGGGAGAGAGGACTGCGCTAGGATGTGCCCAGGCGTAAAGTTAAACGGGAATAAGCATCACTGCATCGGTTCTTGCACTGTGCTGTGTCCCTGCCTTACGCTTAGAGCGCCTGCACTGTTTTTAGCAGCATTTGGCAGCGCAGCAGGAGCAGGAGCAGCAGGAGCAAGGCGCCTGATTGCTGGAAGGCGCGGTCAAGCACGCAGTCAGCCGGTCCAGCATACCTGGACCTGGCACCCCTGGCAGGTTGTCACCAAGTGCCGAGTGGGAAAGATCGACCCTGCAGTCCCGCCCATGATGGGGGTCTGGGGCTTCTGATTTGCTGCATGGCCGTGGCCTGGGTGGGCCTGCGGCTCTAGTGGGCCGATGGCTGCAGAAAATTGAAATGCGAGTCGGAATTGCTCCTGTTTCTTTGGGAAATGGAAATGCTGGCCGTTGTTTCTGACCGTGGATTTAAGATGCTATTCCAAAGTGCCCGCCTGGTCTCTGCTGGTACCTAGATATGTGCCATAGCATGCAAGCAGCCCAGCACATACTGTGATGAGTAGCATTTCCTTTGCCCTGCATGTCTTGGCGACGTTTGGCATGGGTGAAGAAACCAGGGCTCATGGCTGTCTGGCCTGACATCTTCTCATGTAGTGTAGTAGAGCATGTACTGTGCAGCACTGCAGGGCAGAGGACTGCAAATTGTATTGAAAGCTGGCGCAAAACAAAAAGAAGCGCACATTCCGGGCTGGACTACAAGTACACGGTACTGTACACCAATTTTAATTATTATGTGTCCGACGGCCAGGATCTGGGGAAAGACGTCGTCGGGAGCAGACCCGATGACTGAGCGGTCAACGGGCCTCGCTCGGGGCCCCAACCATGTCTGCCATGCAGCACGCAGCATGCATGCAGGCATGCCTGTCTTGTCTCGTCCTGCTACCATGGTTGGACCTTACAGGTGGCGGGCCACGAGACCAGAAAAAGTCGACATTCTCTCTGTGGGTGGTGATGGTGCTGCTGGTGCTGGTGCTACCCAGTGCTACCGTTACTTCAATCGCCCTGCTCCAGCGCAGATACAGTAGTAGATCAGCGATAAGGTCATGTCACCTCGCCCCCAACAGGGCAGCGGGGTTGGCTGTCCACGATTGATTCTTGCAGGTCGGGGGCTGGGAGCGCAAGCATCGTCGTGTCGGGACTATCGGGACGTATCATGCGATGTGCTGCGAATCGTTGCGTTGCCTCGGCGTCTCGTTGCGTTGCAGACAAGGTGTCGAGCTAACCTTCACAGATATTATTCTCTTCCGCGACTGGCCAAACAAATCTTCCACGGCGTTTGCACCACCCTTGATTCCACACTAGCGGCAGCCAGTGCATCGGATTGTCTGATTGTGTGGGTGTGGGTGTGCTGACTGTCTGGGCTCTCTATCATGTCGTGTTGTGCTACAGTGCCGTCGCATCTCGAGCAGCCCTGCCTGGCCGCCTGCGTGTGCGCATGAGTCTTGACAGCAGGACTTGACTTGGCGAGGCAGGCAGTAGGCTGCCTGAGTATGCGGGTATGCGGGGACCCTGGAATCTGGAGAAGTGGACGACAGATCGCGATCCTGCCTTTCACACGGCTCACACCACACTTCCCAGTTGTTATTGGGCTATCACTTACCGCCTCCCAACTCTGATGTTGCCAGGAAAGAAACGGGCAGAATGGGGGATGAGGAATGAGGCCTCGGCGGGAAACGAAACATACTGAGCCTCCTTGTGTCCACGAATCGCCGGAGCCCCAGGCAGTTGGCCCTGTTGGCTTGGCCTCATTAGCCGGCATTTATGCTTTTTGCTTGTTCCCCCGAAACTAGCGGCACTAGCTGAGCCCTACGCAGGACCGACGACACCGGTGTTCCTGGGCCAGGACCACAGATTGCAATGTCCTAGTCTGCTACCCACGCTACTGCGTATCTCCGTACGAGTGTGATGAGGGGCGTGAACAGCGAGAGACGGGAGGGCTGGTGCTCCCCTCCAAGGGTAGACCTGTCAAGCATCTCGTCCTCGACTTCGATGACATGACACCCTCTCGCACAACGCCAGCCACTGGACAAACCGTTGCCTCCTTCTAGCTCGCGCCCTTGGATGTTAGGCTCCACGCCGTCTACGGGCGAGAAGCCCCCAGATCAATCAGTTACAGGGGCCTGGACCGACTGTTCCAGTTCCAAGGCTTCTGGTGCATAGACTTCGTCATGCCTGATGTCAGTCCTAGGCAACGTTGGCAGGTCATGGTGAAGGGCCAAAAAAAAGCTTTTTTTTTCTGCCCAAGAACCCTTGCCGTCGAAACGGTCCTAATAAGCGAGCCGCTATAGGCTTCTGAAATCTGCAGCAAATTGAAAAATAGACATCAGTCAGTATTTAGACTACCCAGGCACTCCCCGTACCGCGTGGAAAAGCTCTCTGCACGGGCGACCAAGCAGCAGTTGCAGCATGGCGATTCGAGTCATGGGCCCATGGCCTTTCAAAGCAACGGTATTGTTCGTGCAGAGGTCCTGGCCTCAGCTATGACCGCCTCGCGCTGACTGCATGCGGCAGGAGGTCGCGAGCGCTTGTTAGCCGTCTACCTGTGCGCTCACAGTGTCGGATGCGGCCGAAGGAGGAAAGAGGCACCGTCTGTCGCCCGCATGTTGCCAGTCAGCGTGCACCACATGGCGGGCATAATCACCGTCTTCACCAGCATCCCGTCCGCCAACTGCAAAACCACACGTGCCCGCCCACGAACAAAGCAAGTGCGTCCTCATACAGATCATCTACAGTACCACCTCTGCATGGTGCATGCAAGTAAACAGTAGTCTACATAGTCTACATGTGCTGTAGAGATCCCGAAATGCGGAGAGGAATGTTCCAAGGTGGGAGGCGATCGGCAGAGGAACAGACAGACCCCAATCCATGGCCAATATCTGAATGGACGATGGCCGACCAGGCGGAAATTAATGGGTCGTGCTTGTTGCTGTCGGCCCCCGCTCTTGGGCCCCGGGCCCCAATGACATTGCACACATGGCGCTGCACACTGCGTCTGCTCGAGCCCTCGGCCCGCACTGTATGGGCCATGTGTACCCGTGTATCCCCCTTGGCCCCCTCACCCCCGTTCTCTCTGTCACAGGCGACAACTTCGCCTTCTTGGTTTTTCTGCCCTGCACGCACCGAGCCTGTGGTTCCTCTCCTATCCCAAACCCAGCTGCACTGCACCTGAGAGGCACCCAATCCTCCAAAATCTCAGCCGCGAGAGGAGGAAGCAAGCCTGCGCAGCTGCATCGTCGCTTCACCCACCAACAGCATACGGACCTCCCCATTATTAGCAACCCACCCTTGCTTACCACCATTCGACATTGTCGCTTGCCGCTCCTTGGCCTTGTTCCCTCCTTTTGCCTCCTCTTTTTCTTCTTCCAAACACACCCCTCGCATTCACCAAACTTGTGGACCGGCTGGCGACGGGACCGACCTCACAGCCCAAACACCGCATGTCTGGCTCGCACAACGCCCACCACCACCACCCTCCTTTATGCTAGTCCGGGCCTTCGAGCTGAGGTCTACCGCCCAATAACGACCGCCCATTCCGACCGACGCTGCTGGGCACTGGGCAGGCGCGGCGACAAGGAACGCTGGAAGGGAACAACAGAGGCACGAGTGGCGGAGGCGTGGTGTCGAGCCTCTTGTTGCTGGTGAACTTCTGCTGTTGTTGGTTGGGTTACTGCATTGCCTTTTGCTGGCCTCGGAACTTGTTCTGGGTCCAGTGGAAGAGCGGGAAACATCGTATGCCTCGCGCCTCCTCGGCTAAGCGACAGCAGGGAGCGGCGAACAATCGCGACACTCGACACGAGAACGGGCTTGTAGGTCCAGGAAAGCGCATCGTCAAGCAAAAGAGCAGGAATGAGATCAGATCCGATGGCAGCCCCCGGCCTCACCCCCAGTCCTCGTCCTCCGAACACGCCGCTCCCCTGCCGCTCCCCTCGCCTCTGCCTTCGACCTCGACCCCTTGTGCAAACGGGAACGGAAATGGGAACGGCTACCTACACGGCACCGACGACATGTCCCTCGACACTGCCCGCCGGCCCTCGGTAGCCGCCTACTCCGAGACCTCATCCTCCGAGTCCGTGTCTCTGTCGACGTCCCAGGCTGCCGCTGAGGATGCCCACCGCCGCATCGACGTCAACGCTGCCAAGAACAACAATGTCCACCGTGACACCGGCTTCATCGACCTCGCCTTCACCGTCCTCCGATCGTGCCCCCTGCATGACACCATCGCCATCCTCATCATTCTCATGCAGCTGTCCCCCGTCGCTCTGTCGAGCATCTACATGCTCTTCACGTTGCTGACCTTTGTCCCGCCCGTCACCACCAGCTCCGGCCTCAGCCTCACCGAGATCTTCGACGGCCCTGGCGCCCCTAACTTGTGGACTCTCGTCGGGCTGGACTTGTTCTTCCTCATTGTCTTTGCCTTCATGCCTCTGCAGGATCTGATTCTGGATTTTGCACAGGTGGTGATTGCCATGACCTTGGGCGGTGGCGCAAGCTCAAGAGCAGGCACCACGCACAATATCTTCCTTTGTGCGGGGATCGTTCTGTTCAACCATTTCGGGCATCACCAAGCAATCAACAGATACTCCAATCTCAAAACATTTTTCGGAGGCCAATGGGGCACCTCGGACGCCGACGGCGCTCTCAAGCCCGCTTCGATCAGCTATGAGAGGAAAGGGCCGAAGGGACTTTTCCGGAGTACGTTGGCCATACATATTTTGGTACAAGGACTTGTTCGGTATGTCAGGGAATGGTATCTGCGGCGTGAGAAACGCGATTTGCTATCCCAGACTCAGTCTGATCCAGAAGCTGGGAAGACGCCCACTTTTGCTGGGGATACGGCCACAGACGGAGGGGCATTACCCCCTCCTGACGTGTCTGAGGCGAGCAGACAACTGACAAGCACGACCATTTCGAATAAAAAAAGAAGAAAACAGAGCCATCAAGTGCGCATTCGACAGCCGCTTTGGGCAGCTTTAGCGAGCACAAAGATTGTTATGGTGAAGGAGTATGAGCTCTCACATGCAGCAACGGAGTCTGCAGGCTCCAATGCGACAGACATTCACAACCTAGGGAACGCGCCCTTTAATACGCAGCCGGAACAGGTTTGGATTTGCTATGTTGGTTGCGATACTGTCTGCTTCAACACAAGTCCTTTCCCAGACCAACCTCCAACCGAGAGCACTGACCAAGACAGCGATGGGAAGGGGCATCCATATGTTGATACCTCCAAGCCCTTCTACGTCAAAGTGAACAATGCTATCTGGCAGCCGACGCGCATCATGCCGATAGACGACGGGGAGGAGGAAGGCGTCCAGGGAACGAGATGGACAGGCGACATTTTCGGGCTGACACCCATGTCTAACTACGAGTGCGAGTTCGTGAGCACTCGGACCGGCAAGGCCATCTTCTCGACCAGCCTCAGGACGATCCCAGCCAAGATCAAGGACAATGATGCGTTGAAGGCCCCGGCCCCTCGCTCTCAGTACCGGCACCAGTCTCCTGCAACAACCCTGAGAACTTCGATCGCCGGCCTGGAACAGAAGTTGAATGACGAAAAGGCCAGGCTCAAGTCTCTTAGGAGGGATAATAACCGGAAGACAAACGCGCTCAAGAAGGACATTGACAGGCTGACTTCGGCAGTGCAATCGGCTGGTGGCAATGACGAGAAGCTGAGGCAGAAGATTGCGCAGAATATGACACAGCAGAAGCAGGCAGAACAGGCCATCGCAGAACTTCAGGAGCAAGTCAAGGAACTGCAGTCTATCCCGGAGGAGGTTTTGGCAGACTATCGGAAGAAGCAGGGCCAGTACAACTCGGAGAAAGGGCAGTTCGACCAGGCTAAGGGCGCGTTTAAGAGCTTCAAACACTCTGTTGATCAGGACGCCAAGGCCCTGGACGACGAGCAGACGAGCCTCCAGGCTAAGCGGACCAAGATCGCCGCTCGGCTCAACAAGGTTGACGGCGAGCACGCACGCATAACGGATGCCAATGCTCGCGGGCTCGACGAAGCCGACCGTCGTCGACAAGAGACTGCCGCTTTTGAGAGTGAAGCTGCCCGTAGAGAGAAGGAATACGCCGATCGTCTGTCAATCGCACGCGCCCACAACGAGGACAAGACGCAAAACGCAGCCAACATGGCCACCATGCTGGAGGGCATACTCAACAGCTTCAACCAGGCCGAGTATGCTGCCTTCTACGAGCGCCATGAGGCCGCCGCCTACCACAACGCAGCCTCCCAGTGGCCGCAGTACGCGCAAAATCACACGTGGTCCCCGGCAACGTCTGCAGCACTCCCCAACTCCACGCTCGCCACGGCCCCTGCCCCGAACTCGTTGTTCTCCCACGGCACCTTCCCACAGTACCAGCACCCGTCGCATGTGCCACTGCCTCGCAAGTCTAGGGGCCGCTCCTCGTCCATGTTGAGCGACGTCTCCGGCTTCACGCAGTCTACAGACGACGAGAACGACGGCAGCAATGGCTCGAACAACAACAGCAGCGCTTACATCAACGCGGCCACAATGACGCGAGGCAGCAGCACCATCAACGCCACCGCCGCGCCATTCCTCCCGCCTGCCCACAGCCACTCTGCGAGCCAGAGCCCCTTCGGCCAATACGCGTACCCGGCCGGTGACATGCGGAGCCCTCCGGGGTTCCCGCCAATCCCGCCGGGCGATGCCGCCCGCAAGGTGTCCGGCTCCGGCTCAGGCTCCGGGTCTGGGTCCGTGCGGAGTGGTGTTGCGAGCAGCGAGGGGAGCAACAAGGATCCGACTAGTCCGTATCCAAAAAGGGCTCCGTTGAGCGTCTAGGCTGCTGTCCTTGTGTTCGTTGCTGTCTGTGTTTTTCGTTGGGTCTTGCGTTCGGCTGCGACTGTCTAGCGCGGTCTCCGGCCCGCCAGAAGCCATCGTTTCCCACCTACCCGTTGACTCGGACGATCTGTTCACGCTTGAACAAATCGTTCTCAACGTTCAACGGGTGCGGGGATTTTGGACGAAGTGGGTCGGGCATCGCGCCGCCAGGTCTTCCTGCCTGCCTGTTACTGATGCTGCTACCGCTATGTCTGCTGCGTCTTGGTCTATCTGTGTCTCGTCCGAAGGGGCTAGTGCCGAGTCTTGTCTCCTCATTGGATCTTCAGGGCCTCAGTGGGCGAAATGTATCTGTTCATAGGTAGTTTCTGGATCCCGTCAGCTTAGCATGTGGATGTGGATGTGCAAAGTAGGTTATGTCGAATGCAATCGGAAAAGTTTTCTTGTTCTCCTTGTTATAAACCGCTTCCCGTCTTCTCTTGTGTGTAGTGAGTATGTCCCATGTGTGATGTCCCACTGCCTCGTCTGCTCCTATCGAGGTGATGGGCTGGTTACCTGCCCTGCGAGTCCGGCAGCTCTCTTACCCGGCTAGCTACAAGAGACCTTGACGCCGACTCAGATCCCATAGCAGGCTGGAGGTATTCCTGCTGGCGGTAATTCCACAGGACATTGTCCTATGGAAAGTTGTCCATTGCAGATTATTCCATGGTAGGTCATCCCAAGGGAGGAAGTCAATTAACCACAGGTTGGCGTCCCGTCGCAGGTTGCAGGTAATTTTGCAGGTGGGTATCCGTGTGCTCGTGGCGGTCCTGCCCGTTGCGTGCTACACTGCGGTACGTGGTGACCTGTGGTATGTTTAGCTCTGTGCATGGCTGTGGGCTGTCTCGCCTGGCATGTTGAGCACTTGTATTATATGTAGTCTTGTCTCTTGTCTGTCAAGTATGGTACTGAAACCTTGGCGGACCGTCGTGGCTGTTCACTTAACGCACTGATGGAGAAGTGTGTTGCATTTTAAACATCAGTAGGTTCTTGCAGCACTTTTGCTAGAAAAGCTGGCCTTTTGAAATGGAATACAATTATCAATCTATAGAGTTATTAGATCCTACTTGCAAAAACTTCTCAAATAAGCAAGCATTCTGGCTTGCAGGATGAACATCTAGCTCTCAAGTTGGAACATTGATTAGCAGTGATATTTCCCTGACCCCAATGTACATTTGGTCAAGAAATTTGTCCTGCTATAGGTAAATCCAAGTTAGTAGCTCAGTAACTGTGCCCTCCCGCAGTTCTTCTTGCTTCTACTGATTCCCGAATGGGCTCCGCTATGGCATCTTGGGGTGTATGTGAGTGAAACACGCGTAAAGGAGTTAAGACATGAGACAAAAGGCGCCAAACGCTTCCAATGCGGTGTGCTGCTTCGCCGTTTTCACTTGTCTGAATTCACAAGGCTTTGACATGGAATCTGATTGCTTTGTAGCCGCCTCAATTGTTGCCAGCTGCCGGCAAGCTGAGACAAAGCAGTGCCTCCACTTGCGGTCATGTCTGTACAGTTGCAGCCAGGACTAGTCACTTTCTACTAGCTTTCTGTATTCTTTGGATAAGCTCTTTTAAAGAAAATGACAGCGCAGTGGCATATTTGGGAAACGGCCAACCGACTTTGATGTCAGTGGACTATTTTTCTTCTTCTTTTTGAAAATAGAGTGGTTCCCCTGGGCCCTTGTTCTGAATTGAGGCAACTCTCCCCTACCTTACAAGTCGAGAGCCACATAATCGAGGGAAAAGCCACAACAAGCACACGAGAGAAGAAAAATGAGACCCTTAACTTCTCCCCGGGCCCAGCGCCGGAGGAGCTCGTGCCCCTCTTTCTTCTGGATCTTGGTCCTCGCCTGGGTGGGGTCTATGGTTGGCTCTAACCTTGCCCGAGTCCTCACGCTCCCGGAATTCTTCGTTCGGTTTTCGCAAAGGGAGGAGGTTGCAAAGGAACCAAATTACTACGAGGTTCTGGGTGTCACTCCTCTGGTAAACGACACGACTCTGAAGAAATTGCGGAGGAAATATATTATAGAACTGCACCCGGTGAGTAAACGGTCTGATTTTACCTGCCTCCCCTTCCTTTCCATGGTGGAATTACATTGCGTCCTGCCTTGTCCCACTCTGCCTCATCGCTGACACTATGCGATTTTAGGACAAAATTGGCAATGATCCGGATGCCGAACAAACACTCTTCATAGTGCAAGAGGCCTTCGCAGTGCTGACGGACGGAAGGCTGCGCTGCGAGTAT
Organism: Diaporthe citrichinensis; assembly: GCA_014872995.1. Classification (NCBI taxonomy): domain Eukaryota; kingdom Fungi; phylum Ascomycota; class Sordariomycetes; order Diaporthales; family Diaporthaceae; genus Diaporthe; species Diaporthe citrichinensis. The sequence continues at coordinate 158,731 of JADAZR010000084.1, read as the reverse complement.
GACAAGGCGAACGGCATCAAGGGGAAGTGGCCCGTACAGACCTGCCGCGACGCGTTCCGCGAGGAGTACAGGGGCAACTTGTGGAAGCAGATCCTGGAGGACAGTGAGAAGCGGCGGGCCTCGGCAAACGAACAAGGTGATGAACAAGAATCGTCGGATCCGGAGGGCGAGCCGACGCCGCCGCCACTCAGGGTCAAGCCGCTAAAGCCGAGGGCCGGAAAGCCATCCGGCCGGACATCTGATTCCCACAAGGCGTCTCGACTGAGGAGCGAGAACAAGCGGCCGACTCCTCCGGGCACCGGGGCGAGGCCGGCAGTGACGGTGGTCACGGTGGAGGTCGAACCCGAAGCGAAAGATGCTGTCGAGACCGTTGCGTCGGCAGTGGCTCTAGTAGGGGGAGGAGTTGCAAATTTTATTGTATGGATCTGGGATGGTCTTTGCCTTTGCACCTCGGAAGTTTTCTCGGATTTCCGAAGCTTGATGCGTATTTTGACATTTGCGTGGATTTTCGAAGGATAGGCACTGAATCAAACTCTTTCATTTGTCACGTTCGGACTTTGATAGCTAGGTAGTGTCGCCGGACAGTGTGGCCAGAGAACATGAATATCACGAAGATAAGGGGACTCAAATTTGACTAGCAAATTCCCCAGTGTTGACAGGTTTGCAACTATTCGGCCCTATAAGTGATCTCGTCTTGCATCTCCTGCGATGAAGCCTCTGCGCCCTGTCCCAGCCGTCGCTCCCTTTGCTTGTCTAGGTCAGAGACACATGCTCGCCAACCAAAAGTCCATCCTGGTTGACGGAATTTGACATACTTGGTGGCTGGTTCTCAATTCACGAAGTGTCCTCTGGAAACCATCATGATATTTTGAGAGAGACTGATTTGAATCAATGGTGATTTGTGACTGTCGATTTGACAACGCCGCATTGTGGCAAATGCATGTTCTCGCCTGCAATTAGTAAGGCAATCCTACGGCCATTTCCCATGAAAACATGCGCTGGTTCATTGAACATGCCATTGCGGCTTCTTATATGTTGAACAAAGATGTCCGCATATGGCAATAGTCAGAAATATGCTTGTATTCAAAGACGGAGTACCTGCCCGCCCAGCAAAGAGGACTCCTCCCAGTGCTCATATCTTGCGGTGCGACTCCGTTATATGACATGATGAATGATCGTGAAACCGACACCTGAACACCGTGGCTGGTAGGTATCATAAAATAAGTGGTCATGACTTCGTAAGCATCATCCCGTCGTGGACACCTCCCACCGCCAGGTGTTTTTCTCAGACTGTGCCCTGATACCAATCCCGCTCTCAATACCCCTTCGCCGTGACGGCCCCGACCGCCAATATCTCCAACCGTCCAGCATACAGCTTCATCACATGACAAACGGGATCGCCCCAGATGACACCACGCAGCTGCTCGTCCGTCGCCATCTGCGCCACGACCCCCTCGTTCAGCCGCTCCTCCACCGTCTTCTTCCCCTTGAGCCGCGCTTTCTGATCCCCAGATCGCAGTACCACGATCCTGCCCGCGTTGCTGAGCGGGCTCGGCGGGACCTTCCAGACCGGCTTGTTGCTGGCGGGCGGTGGCAAGCCGGCGGCCCGGGCCTTGGACGACTTGGCGGACCTGCCGGACTTGGCCGAAACGAGCGAGCTCTTCGAGGCCTTCTGCTTCGGGCACTCCAGAAGAGCCATCTTGGACGGCGGCTTCGCGAGCACCGCGGCGGCGGCCGACGCGGGCGCGGGCGTCGCAAACAGCTCCAGCAGGCTCCGCACGTAGGCCTTGTCGGCCCTGGCGACGGGATCGCCCTCGTTGACAAAGCTGAGGAAGATGCTCTTGCGCAGGTCCTGCCGGCCCTCTGGCTTCTGAAGCGGCAGGAGGGAGACGGGAGGCGCGCCGAAGGTCACGCAGTGCACGCGCCTGAAGCAGCCCGTCAGCGAGCTGAGCTCGGACTGGGCCTCCCGGGACGCCGACAGCATGTGCGCGTAGAGGAGGGCCGCGACGGCGCCGCCGGCCGAGTGGCCCGTGATGAGGAGGCTGTAGGATGTGCGCCTGGGGTCCTCCTGGAGGAGCTGGCGGAGGCGCGCGGCGACGGGCTTGATCATCTTCCGGGCGGCGGTAAGGAACCCTGAATGGCAGTAGTTGCCGGCGTCATCCTTTCAGGTGTGCGTTAGTATTGCGTGGCCTGTTTGTCAAGGCTGAAGGGAGTGTGAGTACTCACCAAGAACCCGGCTGGAGAAGACGGTGCCGTGTTTAAGTTCACAGCCCAGTCCATGAAAGTTGCCGTTCCTCTGATCGCGAAGACGATGGTGTTCATATGATCCATAGGAACTGACTTGATCACCATTGCCCGGGTACCGCTGTGGTAGTTTGCGCCCACCTGGACGTCCTTTTCAGCACCTCGAGCCTTCTCGTAGACTCGGTCTGAGTACTGCGCGGCCAGACATAGTAGAGGCCAGGTGGGAATGTACAGTTTGAGCGGTGGCAGATCCATAGGCAACCGGGAGTTGGCGTACAGTTCCACCTTTGCAAAGTAGTTCCCGGACAGGACGCTCGCAGCCACGGCTGTAGTCTGGCCTTTCGGGGCATCGTTCGCTTTGTGTTGGGTTTTCCTTGGTTTGCCCAGCTGGCCTCTTGTGGTGATTTCCGTAGACGACGAGTCTGAGGCCGAGTCCGGACGGCAGGTAAACAACTCTCTTTCATTTCCGGCATATCGGTCCCGGTCGATCTGGGTCATTACATCGTTGAATCGATCGCCAAGCTGGTTCAATGCTGCGGCTCCCGGGCCGGTAAACTGATTGCATTCTCCACCACGTAGGTTCAGGCCGTCGTTAAGGAAAGCGGGAACCACACCAGGCATGAGTTGGTCGGCGAGATTAACCGCGGATCCAATGATCATCCTGGACAGAGGTACAGTATTTCCTTGATGTGCTTGGAAATCCCCATTCGATGGCGGCGCTGCCAGCATGTAATAGTGCTGATTCACAACCACCGGTGCTTGCTGTGATTGTTGCTGATATGGGTACGGCGGAGGTGGTGCAGACCCTCCATTCCACCCAGGAGGAGCTGGCAGGTAGCCAGCCGGCTGGAAGCCGGGACATGACGAGTCTGAGTCCGTGATGCCCGATGTCTGCGGGGCATGAACCTGTGCTGGAGGTAGTTGGCCTTGGCTCCGCGGCGCATCGACCGGTACAGGGAACGGTCCTCCAGGCCGTGGCGGCAACTTCTTGGTCTTGTTGCGAGAGAACCAACCCATATTGATGATTGCCAATATTGAGTTTTTTCAGTGTCTTAGCATGAGGCTGGCTTGAAGAAAAAAGCTCCGAACATCTCTATCATGTATCACCGGGGGCAAACTGTCACAAGATAAGAACATAGGGTATGGCACCGAGGCGTACACGCGTGTTCACGGGTCTTTCGGCCTTCTGTCGTCGGGTATGACGACGACTCTTAACTCGACCCAGCTGAAGCGGAAACACTAGAAGAGGGCATGACACAGCCCGAGGTGTTTGGACATGGAAACGTCCTCGTGGAAACCTTTATTAAGAAACACGCCAGGAAGGGAGGAGAACCAGGGGCTGGTCCTTCAGAAAAAGGCAACGAGCGGCGTCGCCCAACAGCGAGTAACCCTAATGCTGGGCTCGTGCAACTAGCCGCTTTCAAGCCAAGATAGGCTTGGCAGGCACTGCAAGCCCCTGTAGGGAAGCACTTACAGGCCATGATTCGCTGGAAGGCCTCTGGCGCGGCCCCAATGGGCGTCCTGCGCACGAACACTCTCTCCACTCTCGCCGAGGTAGGACGGCCTGGCGAACCACGACGGGAGCTTGAGATAGATTGCACGCGATGTTCTTGCATGAGTGTGACCCGGGACTTGTCCCACTGGGGCGGCGATGCCTGGAGGGGTTTCACTCAGGCCAATGTGGGCCAGACTGCCTGCAGGATGTTATCTGCTGGCTGATCGAATGGTATTCAGGCCGGTCAAAGGCTATTTGATGATGAGAATGCGAGTGGCTGGTGAGGCATTCCAGCTTTGACGAGGTTGAGTCAAGTTGCCCTTGTGTTGCAAGCTCAAAGCAACAACCCTACATGATATGCAGGTCGGGCGACCACTCGTTACCGCGCTTACTCTGCACGTAGCCGCCCGAGTGTTGGGTTGTGGGGGACCAAAGTCAACCTTGTTGTACGCGGGGAGCTTTCCGTAGACTGCACTACGCTGGCTGCATAATGGCTAAAGGCTAAGCCCTCGCGGTAGGCTGGGGCTTGTCCATACTGCTCGAGTCTAGCTGAATGTGGTTGTCGTTATGCAAGAACAAAGCTTTGTGGACAAAGTTGCAAGGCTTCTTGCCCATTCGATACCTCACTCGCTCGAGCCTTTGACAGTTGGCAGATATCGGATACAGCCGACAGAGGATGGCCGATCTTCAATCACTCTGCATCCCTGTCGAGAGACTGTCAACACCACTCAGGTTTGAACACGGCCTATAAAAGCCTCCCAGTAAGTGAAAAATTGTAGATGAGGAAGGACGTCCGTCGTGCCATACCCGGCACTTTGCCCAAGTGAGCGCGACTCAGACTTTCAGCCGTTCGAGGCATGGACAACAAGATTCCAGCATTTGCTGGCCTCTCGACTAAAGTGCATAGTCAACGCATGCGCATCATCGCGTATCAAGGCCAAGGACCGGCTAGTAGAGCTCATCGCAGGCGTGAGCTGGGCACACCAACCCGATGTTCTCTGGCGGAAATCATCGAGATAATAGAGAAAGACATCTCGCGAGACACCGCGTTCACAGATGGCATGTCCTCACTGTCAGAAAAGCCGTGCACGATTTCAAATGGTCCAGTTTGGTGGGCTGTCACGAACAGAAGCGACGAGCTTGTCGTCAGCCACTCCTACCAAGAGACGGCCCACAATGAGGCTCTGTTGTCCAGCCGATGGCAGTACGCTGGCCCCCCGGGGGGGGGGGGAAGGCAGATCCGTCTAGGTTCAGACGAGCGGACGCCATGTAGCTCTGCGAACCAGGTCTTCTGCTGACTGGCAGGCTAGACGGAGCGTTGCTGTCCATCTTGCTTGGGAAGCACCAAGCTCGAGCCCAGGAAACGGCCACATGATGAACCAGACAGAGTCCGACATAGACCCCCTATGAGCAGAGGTCTGACTCCGCACAAACTTGATGGCTTCGACGTTTCTGTGACCTCTGTGCGTGGCGTCCACCTTTGTGGAGCGTCTTGGCGTCGAGTAGGTACGAACCGGCCAGGCTGGCCCTTTCGGGTGATTTGACGGACGCCATGGTGGTGGTTTCATCTTGGTAGGTCGCGAGAAATGAAGTAAAAGAATGTCATGATCAGGCTACTTTTGTCGATACCATGGTCGCTGTCTCCTGCTGTAGATGAACCTCACGGGGGAGACATTTAGGCACAGACGCTAGGTGTACGCACAGTACGTCCAGATTGAGAGGGGGAGATTGTCCTCATACGTTGACCCAATAAGAACATCGTGGCACTTCAGTGAGGCCCACTGTACCGTGCTCTTCGTAATGATGGTCTCTGACCTCTGGCACGTCCTCGTCAATGGACCCAAATTGTCGAGGAGTGGAAGTGGAGTGTTCGACCCTACAGCACGGCGCGCCGTATGTACTGAGCTCATGCGTGATGCGGCTGTAGCCAGACTTGATAATGCCGCACAGGGCTGGCAATGAGCATCGCTATGTGCAAGGCTGAGAAAGAAGGGGGAAATTGGTTGAAGATGTATGTTGGGCGTTCAGGTGGAGATGACCAGTCGTCTGAGGTCGGGATATTGAGCTCCAGGCACAATCCATTCTTAGCTGCAAATGGTCGTAGACTGCCGCGCAGACAGCATGACGGTATCAGCTAGTGGTCGAGGGACGGTCAAGGGACCCATGTCGGTAGTGGGGCCGTTGCGACCCGCAGGCTCATCCCGAGCGCTGGCTTGCATATGACCCAGGGTCTAAGCTTCCCTGGCCTTCTCAAACAGATTCATGCGTCTGGAGACAACGTTCGACGACGACCCTCGCCGTTGACAGAACAAAGACCACAGATTCCGAGCACGTCGAAGCATCGGCATGCCTCTAGAGACGACATGGACTTCGTAGGTTACGGCTTCCGGCCCGCCCTCGCGCGTGGACTGTGCTTGCGCTGACCCCGTTCGCCAGTGGTCGCGCCTGATTGCGAATACCCCCTTAGCCGAGAGCTCGCGACGAGAATCCGCGAAGGACCCCGTCAGACGCCTGCGGCGTTTCGAGAAGGAATACAGCCGTCTTCTGGTGCGTGCAGCTGCACACCGTCGTCTCCCACAGCAACCCTCTCCTCTGACCTGCCCCTTCCAAAACAGCAAGCATGGCGCCACTCCTCCAACCTCGCCAACGACTATGAGGCCGCCGAGGAGGTCGAGATCCGCCTGCAAGACCTCACCGATATCCTCAGCGACGAGACCCGCCGGCCCCTCCCCCACCCATGCATCGCCTTCTCGGCCAACAAGCAGTTGTACATACCCATCGCAAAAATAGCTACCACCTCGTACAATGAATGGATCATCAAGGAGGCTGTGCTGTTCTTCGCGACCCTCGTCGAGAGCGAGGAGGAGGCGTTTGTTGAGAGTGAAGCATTTGCTTCCAGTTTGACGAACCTGCTTGTTAAGATCACAGGTGCCAACAGCGTCCCCTTCGGCTCGGACACCGAGGCAAGGGTCGTCGAATTGGCCTTCAATATCACCACCAAGATCCGGCTGGAACCACACATTTTATCCTCGTGGTTCAAGCTACACCGCGACAGGCAGCAGGACGAGAGAAGCCACGACACCCGGGACAAATTTGAGGGGAGGGCACAGAAACAGGACTTCCCCCTGTTCTACCTGCTGGTTGACTACATCCATCATGAGGGCAAGGTCGGTGACTTTGCGAGGACCGGCTTGCTCTACATCATCGAGGCTGCCTCCAACTCGGTCGAGCTCGAGCAGTGGATCGTAGAGAGCGATCTATCAACTCTCATGGCCACGGGCCTCGGAGCGCTTTACAGTCAACTGAGTGGGAAGCTGGTCATAGACTATCCGTCCCACGATCTTCCCCCTATTCTCGCCCTGTCGGATTATCAGCCCCCTGTCGCTACGCAGGAGGTCATGCCGTCCACAGACCCGGGATTTCAAGCAAATCTGGAGACATTCCTATCACATCTGGTATTCTGGCAGGACGTGCTTAATCATTGCAAATCTATCGAAGTCAAGTCAACACTGTTAGAGCACTTCCAGATCATCTTCCTACAACAGCTACTGTAAGTCGCACTTTAACTGGAGATACATGTCGCCATGCTGATGCCCTACAGATACCCTTCTCTTCTAGAATCATCTGATCTCGATGGAGGCTCGTCAGTGGCAGTTTTGACATATCTGCGCCAGATAGTCGAGGCCCTGGATCATCCTGACATGATCAACCTCATTCTTCACTACCTGCTTGGCTTGCCGGATATTGAGACGTCTTCACCAGAAGCCACTTCGAATTCCGTCAGTAAGGCTAGGAAAAGGAAATCGATGGATCTGGCGACAATGATGGCCGCCAAAGCCGATGACACTCTCGACCCTCTTTTGTACACCCTCGTCGATCTAATCCTCGCCTGTCTACGCTCTCCCAGTCACCAGACCATACATGTCACACTTCAACTCGTATCAGCGATCCTTAAGAGACACCATCGATACGCTGTAGTAACGCTGATACGAACTGAGAATCTCTATGGGGATATACCACACCGCACTGTTGGGGCCCAGCAGCAGGAACTGGAATTCCTGATGTCCCTTGCTGGGGCGATTGGAGGTCAAGATAACTTTGACGAGGTTTACGAGAACATCCTGAAGGACACCACATCACGACTAGAGAGCCATCCGTGTTCTTTGAAGCTCACCGTGCCCAAGATAAACGTCAACAACCACAAGTTGCCGTCCGCTCCGGACTCCCTACCAGGTGCTCCCCGGGATGTTCGGCCGCATACTATACGATCCGACGACCCGTTGTTGACCACTTTACTTGATCACCTGGAGCTATTCTTCCTCAACCCGGTCGAGACAAATCTTGGCATCACGGAGACACTGTTTGACCTTGCAATCTGTGGCTTCATGAGTCTCGAGGGCTGGCTTCTACGACATCCCGAGACCTACATCTACGACGCAGACGATGCATATCAGCCTCTGTCTCCGAGAGAACAAGGCGATGATCCTCTGGATCGAGACCTTGAAAAGATGCTTGCTGATGATCCTGAAGCATTTGATAAGATTAACAAATGCCGCCGCAGGCCAACGTGGTCTTCGTCCAATTTACCACGACTATTGAATATACTGCAATTGCTCTCCGACGAGGTTGCCACATACCGCGAGACGATCCCCCGGTTCCATGATCTTCTTCAGCAACGACGAGAGTCCTTCCAGATCGCCGACTCTGCGTCCACCCCCATGCCCAGACGCATTCAGCCACCCTCTAGCACGCCCGGGTCAGCCACACCCGCCTGGGCTCCGTCGAGTATGAACACCTCTAGGAGCGGCTCTCCTCAACGGGCAGGCGGGCTAGAAGGTTTCGCGCAGCGTATACTAAAGGACCTCAATGACCTTGGAACACCCAGTCGATCCAGCAGCCCACGCGGCCCGCACCTGGCCGTCCCAGGCGGACCACCCCTGGCAGGAGGCTTTGGGATAGGGACCCCCTCATCCGTCAACAAGGGCCCCCCTGTTCCGCCCAAAGACACCTACAAGTTCGAAACGCCGACCAAAGGCGGAGGCGGACTCCACCGGCCGTTCTCCCCAGCGGGCCAACAGACTGACCAGGACCCGATCAAGGCGAGCCAGGCCGCTGCTTTCCAAGCAGTGGACCAGCAGATACTGGCGAGGAAGGTCGGCCTCCCTAATAAGACAAAGGGTACCACCGCACCGCTTAAGCTGGGAGGGAAGATCGAGGACGAGACACCTCCAACGCCACCGGCCAAGGACGACGCGCCCGGCGCAGACGCACAAAACGAGAGCGCACCAGCTGCAGACGGCGACAAAGATGACACGCAGAGCAGCGTCGCGAATGCCGACGCGCCCACGCCGCCCGAAGAGAAGAAGGTGTCCGTCTCGCACGTCCTCACCAACATTATCGTCCTGCAGTCGTTCCTGTTTGAGCTGGCCGCTCTGGTGCAGGTGAGGGCTGGTATCTTTGACGACGAGGTGCGGTTCATATAGGGCAGGAAGACTCGAAGACTTCTCTGCTACTCCTCCCCATCCACATTTTATCCTCTTTTTTCATCTGTTCATAGAACGACAAAGCCATGGAGCTGTCATCTTGAAAATACCCTCGCTTCTTTCATGTTTATTTATCTTGCCCCTGCATTGCTTGATTCCTAGATGAACAGAACTGGGTGTGCGGCGCTCACTCGCTCGCGCGCACCCTCGCCCACGTTTCAGAGCATGGCGAAGCATTGTCTCGGTGTTGGTGTTGTTGGTCGGCCAGGTTCCGGTGTTGTGACGGCTGGATCGTTTTCCGGTTCCTGCTGTGAAAAAGACGGAGGGTGGAGTAGTGGTCACGTCTCATAGCGATGGGCAGGATAGACTGGCTAGAAATTCAGCATCTTCGTTTCCTCCAACGTAACATCATGTCATGGTACTATGGTACTTGAATGAGCTGGCTTGGTAAACGTTGTCTTCCTTGATATGTAGGTTTGCCTTTTCGTAAAACGTAAGTGGTCTTTTGAGGCAAACCTGGTTGATCCCATAGGATGAACGCTTGGGGATAACCTGCTACTGGACTACCATCCATAAGAAAACCTTCCAGAGTCTTCCCTATGACCTTCTATGGGACAGTCTTCTACGAGAGATCCTCTGTGAAATAGGGTTCTACAAGATGTCCTCCTATGGCAAACGTGACTACTGGCCCTCGATGAAACTCCCTGTATGTGTGTCGTTCGTCGACACCTAAGTTTAGGAGCCCTGACATCCCTTCTTTTCAAGAAGGCGAGCAAAGACACCTTCAATTACGTGGAGTTCTCTCCTGATGATGCACAACCTAACATGTTTGCAAATGGAATCATGTCTTGTTTGACATGCCGTTTCGACACCCCAAACACTCTTGTGGAACTCAGTCATCATGAAAGACATATTGTCGACTTGTCTCTCTGCAATGGATCCCTAATACCATCAGGGAGTTCTAACTAACTACCTGCAAAAAGTCGATAACTCTACGCAGTAATATCGGAGAATATACTCTTTTGTTCAAACTTATCCACCCATGAATATTTCAAGAACTACTCCCCTACGCGTCTGAACCGGAGCATACAGCCCATATGGACGACGCAACGGTCATGCTGGTCGCAGTGCTTGTCCCTTGCCTCCTAACCACCCTGGCGGTATTTATGATCCTCTATCATGGTTTCTACAAGGATTGGATGGACAGGTGTCTTCATTCTGGTTCCACGTCCAGGAAGGTTCCATCAGAGCAACAGCAGCACCAAGAAACAGACGACGACATCAGCAACGACAACACAAGTGACGACGTAGGGGCACTTGGGAGTCAAAGCCATCCTGGTGTGGTATTTTCGCCTGCGACGCCCTCATATAACTGGGGGATGCGGTGACCTGGTGGCAGACCTGACCGTCCAAGCTCGCAACGATGGGAGTATTTGGGAAGGACTGAGTATAGGGGGAAGGGGTGTAGGTGCACGAAGACTGGATTTGTGAGGTAGTGAAAAAAGCGTCTCTGCCTTCCCAAGGTCCGTCCTGGCGGACAGCATGCCAAACAAGAGGATTTATATTCACTTGGTCCTCTCTGTTGACCCGCCCATTTGAACGTCGGCAACCCAATTGAAGCAATCATTTTGAAAAAGCGTTTTGGACCTGATTTGGTTTCAAAATGTCTACTGGACATGATGCGTGAGGAAAATCATAATTTTGCTTTGGTTCCCCGAACACTATCAATTGATGTCATACTACCATTCCTTTTCGTCATGTGCACTTCAGGACTGGGTGTGCTTTAAGGGAAATCCCGGCTGGAAAGTTTTCCTCCATATTACCACACCCACGAGTAATTCTGGATCTATTGATCCACGATTCAAGTGAGTGCACCCAACCCCTTCATATCAAGGTAGCATCCCCCGCCTCGGCCACCGGACACAACAAGTTGTGACTGCCAAAGTATTCCGATAAATGGCATCGGAATTCACGATGTAGAAGTCGTATCTTCCATCTTAGACGTCTGCGTACTACTTTTGGAAAGCAGGCTGAGTGCTGCGAGGGCCAGCGTATCAGTGGCTGTCCGCAAAGTCGGCCGAAGCACAGGGGCGTTGAAAGGCGAGTGATTGAGGGGGATCTTATCCAGGAACTCATCTGATTGAACAGCCTCCTTGAATCCCGATGGATCCTGCCGCCCAAAGAACCAAAACACATAGGGGACGTTGTGCGGGGCCGCGAGCCGCGAGAAGTCCTCACAGGGGTGCTTAGGCACGGCATCGCCGATCTTGTCCTTCCCGAAGTGTTTGCTGAAGGCTTGCTGGAGGGTCTCGGCCAATCCTTCGTTATTCCGGGTGAGGGGTGCGCGAATGGAAGTGGTCACCTCGGGCGGTCTTGGAACGCCAGCCTCGTGGGACAACTTCGTCGCAATGTTGCTGATTCCCTCAAGAAGTTTCCGACGGATGGTTTCGCTATAGGTCTTGACGTCCAGCACCAGGTCGACATGGCTCACCCAGTCTTGGCCTGGATGTCCCGCGTGAATCTCGTCGACGGTGATTGAGGCGAATTCCCCACCGGAAACTTCATGAACCAATCCATCTAGCCTCAAAATCAGGGTTGAGGCTACTTTTACCGGGTCAATGTTGACTTGAGGGTTGGCGGCGTGTCCAAGTGAAGAGTTAAGCTTGACCCTGACCGTGTCCGCAGATACGAGCACGGGGCCAGGCTTAATGTTGATGTGTCCGGCCTGGAAAGGCCCGCTGTGCTGGCCGAACATTGCGTCGGGAACCGGCACGATGTCGTACAAGCCCTGGTCCACCATAGCCTGCGCACCTCCGGTGTGCTCCTCGTCGGGCTGGAAGACCACCACCAGAGTCCCCTGCCACCGCGACATTGCCTCTTTCATGAGTGTCGCTGTCGCCAACAGGCTCGCCATATGTAGGTCATGGCCGCATGCATGCATGACAGGCTGCTCGCGCCCCCACTTATCGGCCATTGTCCTGTCGCAAGAGTATGGCAGACCTGTAGCTTCCTTGATAGGGAGGGCGTCGAGTTCAGCCCTCAGCATTACGCACCGGCCTTGACCGTTGCGAAGTATGCCGACCACACCGGTGCCGCCCACGCCCTCGGCGACGGAAAACCCCAGGTTGGAAAGATGATCTGCTATCCGTCGTGCGGTCTGTGTCTCTACTTTCGACAGCTCGGCGTTCTCGTGTATCCACCGGTATGTCTCCTCGAACTGGTCGAGGTCGGGCCTGTAGTGGTTGACAATGTCGCTGTTGTCCATCGGAGCAGCGGTCTCGGACATTGTTCCGGTGATCAGTTGAAGAAATGGTAGAGTTGGAAATCGCTGAATGATGGGGTTTGATTTCCAATGAATATGGCGAGTAATAAGTTGCTGGACGACACTCGCCAAAGAAATGCTACAGAAGCAAGCAACAGAACAAACGACGGCATCTTCTTGGGGAGCCTTTCAATTAGGCCAGTGTACGGAGGTCAGTCTCGATGACAAAAGGGAGATAGTTGTTGCGAGACAGTGCGAGTCACAGTCCTCTCAAGATTCACTTGGCCCCGAGGAGCGATCGCCGAGCCTGTGAAATCATTTTGCAGTCGTCGTCCCAACTGGTATTGATGGTGGTAATTTAATCTTGAATCACTGGCACCGCTCACCTGCTTGTCCTCGACAGGTTGATGTTTACATAACTATTTGAGACGGAGATGCCGGCTCTTCGCTTTGGGAACATGACCGAATTCTAACTTTTGAGCGCGTGATGCTCATCTCGGCCTCTTTCACTGGAAACCAAACCTCATCACATCCACAACCCTAGTTTCCTTCATACATTGCCCTCTCGAATATCACGCTCCATCCGCATTTGATACAACGAAACGGGCCGGACCACCTCCGCCTCAAGCCCCAGGTAATGAATCGCGTCACCATGGAACCTGATCTTACCAGCATTCATCATCTCCTTCACAACCATGAGAACGGCGCGGCGATACATATTTGCAACAGTCTCCCAGGCCTGGACCACATCCCTTCCCAAAGCGAGGTCCCATGTTCCCCTCCAGGTGATCCCGGCTGTCCGCCCACGCCGTGCGGACCGGTACCTGAACATGCCCGCGAGGCCCTCCCGCCCGTTCCAGATCTCCATCGTCTCGAGGTTCGGCATCCGGCCCGCGGCGGCCGCCGCCGCCATGAGCATGTCGTCGACGTCCCCTAAATCCGCGTCGGGCGCGAGCAGCCTCGAGGTGAGCGCGAGTGTAGTCAGGTTTGGCCACGTCCAGGCGGGCTGGCGGGCCGCGCTGAGGAACACGTCGCTGGCATCGACGATGAACGCCCCCGACAGGTGCTTGAGCTTGCGGCTGGCGCGGGCGACTGACGTGCTGACGGTAGGGTGCGCGGTCCGGAGGGGCTCGCAGTAAGGGAGGCTGGGGACGTAGCGCTGGTCGAAGGTCTCAAAGAGCACGAGACTTTCCAGCTTTACTAAGCCGTGAAGTAAGAAGAGAAGTTCATGTACTGTTCCGAATATGAGTGTTAGCAGGTGCTTAGATGTCCCTTCCACCCCCCCCCCCACGCCAAACACAAGAAGACAAAGAAGAAAATCGTCGAAAAGTATGCCGCGAAGAGGGACTGGAGAGTAAAAATGGGTGTCACAATATGACTCACCACTGTCCACAACCCGCTGGCGGTTGGGGTGCCATTCCCTCCATGGTTCGTAATGCACATCTCGGACTCTGGGGAGACTCTCAAGCATCATCATGATGGAGAGCGGGTTCCATCGCCGGCGGTTCTGCTGCCGGAGAAGCAAACCTGTCACTGCCGGGGCTCTAGGCAGTCGCCTCCACCAATCTATCTGCCGCTGTCTATTTTCGAACGGCCCCCCAATCATGAGCACATCAAAGGCCGTGCTGATGGCAATCTTGGGCGGGGCGCCTGTCCAGTCGTGTTCCTTGTCGTCGTCGATCCTGGCACGCCTCGCCTTCACTGTGCCGGAAAGGGCCCGGTCGCACTCCTCCGAAGAAGGGAAATCCGGTACAAAGGTCAGTTCTTTGAACCAGTACTCCGAATCGCTGGGCGAGTATATGCTGATGTCGAGCAGTAGATCGCCTTGCGGTTCCCACGCGCTGAGGGCCGAGAAGAGATCGTGAAGCGCAGTTGTGAAGATAATGTTGTCCATCATTCGGTCCCGCCACACAGCATCTCCATCCGAGTTGAAATAAGGGCAGTCATATTTCTCAAGTTCCAAGCAGACCCATATATAGCGCACGAGGGTGCGATTGCGGCGGATCATGAAGCCGAAAGAGGGAAGCCGTGACGGCGTTAATCAGATCCGGGCGAAGTTGTGCCGCTCGATGGTCGTCTGCCACTCTCGCGACACCGTGGCGAGGCGGGCGAGGCTGCAGCCGTCCTGTATCAGGGCCTCTAGGATCGCATCCCGGATCTCTTTGGGCAAGTCGCCCCAGCTCGTCTTATCCTTCATCACTGCAGACCTTGATGAAGATATAGGAATGCTAGCAGGCAAGAGAGTTGATATGCCAGTTAAGCAAGAAAAATGAGGATCACTCAGACAAGAGGATCGATACACCACTCAAGAGGCGGTTGTAAAGGACAATGAAGTCAGAGATGGTTTCAAAATCCAGAAAGTCCTGGGTAGTTATTATTGGCCTGCTACTTATAGTAGGAATGTGTAAGAAGAAACTGATAAACATAGATATGAAAACTATGGCGTGGTAATAGCGCAATGGACGGTCTCGAATTGAGTTGATAATGACCTCGCTAGAGTAAATGCTAGTAACGACCTAACTCATAGCAACAAACAAACTAGGTAATAGCGACAAACGAGTGTTGAAGCATCACGTTGCTGTTCAAATCGACCGTCTCGATAACACACAACTGAGCCGACTCAGCATGTAGAACGCCGACACCATCGCTTGGCCCGACCAAAAACACCTATTTCCCCTTTTCCAACTCGAAAGTGGCCAGTGTACAAAAATGTAAAACACATGAAGCAAATATCTGATACACTCGGAAACCCCGTTAAGGTATCTCGAAATTTTAGATAGCAACTTCCCCCTATTCTGATTTCTAATTCAAAAAGGTCTAAGAAGCAACACGTCTTGGGAGAAACGAAGGTGGGTAAGCTTGCCATCCCCTTGTCTTCCTGTAAACCTTGGTCCGACCCCTGCCTCTCTTGTCCCGTCTTTCGTGGAATCGTCGAATCTTTGTCCCGTGAAGAGCAGTAAATGTGTCTGGATCGAGCGTCGTAGCCAATGCGGAAGCGACCGGGAAAATCGAATTCAAGACCTCGGTGGCCTATCCCTCCCGCGATTCGACGGGAGAGGCCTTGTCTCCTCACAATTGTCATACGATCTTGCCCTCTTTCTCCTCCCTGAACTTAATTCCGCCTTCAACAGTGATGCCTCCCTTCACCCACGGCTTCTCGGCCACTTTCTCGAGCGACCATCGGCTCCTGGATCGTTGTAGCAGGCCCTCGGTAACTTCCATCGCCCCCAGCAGTCCTTCCCTCTCGAACTTCTGCATGTCGCCCTCGTGGTCACCGTCAGCGCCCGCATATCTGATCCACTGCCACTCCACGCGGGCGATCCGGTGGCTTGTCCGACTGCGCATGCGAAGCGCGTCACTCATACCCGGGGGTGGGTCGAACGGCAATCTGCTCTCGAGCAGAGCGTAGAGAAGTACGCCCAACGACCATGCATCAGTCGCGTGGCCATTGTACTGTAGGCCCATGATGACCTCGGGGGCGGCGTAGTCCTCACTCCCACAACGGGTTGTGAGCTTTTCGTCATCCGCGACCCTCCGTGACAAGCCGAGGTCTGTCAGAGTAATCACGCTGTACGGGTAACTCTGCCAGTCGACGGTCCGGTCTGAGAGCTCTTGCGGCGTGAGGTTGACAAGCACGTTCTCCAGCTTGATGTCTCGGTGCACGATATGCCTTTCGTGAAGGTAGCGGACCGCACCAACGAGCTCGGAGAAGATGCGTCGCAGGAGCGAGGGCATAAGAAGTGATCGGTGCCGTGTAGCTACGTCGAATAGATCGCCACCAATACAATAGCTGAGGACCAGGATCGCTCGGGTCGGCTCGATGCTGAAGGCTTTCAGGTCCACAAGGCACGGGTGATGTATGCTCTGCATAATCTCCAGTTCACGTTTCAAGCTCATCTCGACTCGGTCTTCTGAAGCTCCGCCCTTCGGGCCGTGTTCGCAGACCTTGACAGCAACCAGTGACTTTCGATCAAGACTCGAGGGTGGTTCGGGGGTCAGAAGGCCGGTGTCTACTTTGCCCTCCAGCTCTATTTCCTCCTCTGTCGCAGCCAGTTGACTAGTCGCTAGCACAACTCGGCTGAATGTGCCTTGGCCCAGTGACTTGACAGCCCTCCATCTACGAAGCTTGCCATCCTTCCGCCCCTGGGCGTCGAAGTACTCGTATCGTGGATTCTCCTTGACAGGCGTTGCGGAAATATCCGCAGCTGTGATGGAGGATTCACTCGGCGGCGGACTTGGGGGTTTCTCTATCGGTGTTAAACCCCGGGCCTCTGAAAGGTGGGCTTCCCGTCGCATGGGCGTGCTGCCTGAGTTGGCCACATGAGATCCGGAGACCGTGACCATGCGCTTTGGAATGTTCAGTGAATCTGGATGGTATTCGCTGACGCTCCTGTTGCGAGTGTGTATTTTGGCCTTGGTCGAGGCATCTTTTTCTGAACTGCTACTGGATTCCTCCCCAGGAGTCTTGTCTGTGCCGGAAAGAGCCTTCCGCTTGGATTGGTGTGCCATGGCGGCAGCTATTGACTCGCCATTTCTTGACACCAGCACTGATTCGGGCATTGTCGTAGGTAGTGGCTGGGCGAGTTCCCTCGAAGGGGGTCGGGCGTTGAGGCGCTTCCAAGGTCCAGGTGAATCGCCGGAGAGTAATGGGGACGGCAGTGGCGTCAGATCGCCCATGGCGGTTATGACGGGGCTCGAGACTCTGGAGCTGGTGGCAGAGCCAAAGCCACGGCCGAAGGCGGCAGACTTGAAGCTGGGAGTCCGCGATACTGGTTTCAGTCCTGGCGGAGACGACTTGCGAGACAAGGGCAAGGTCGTAGTCGGGTTCGACCTCTCCGGGCCGCGGTGGGTTGACGAGGCGCCGTGGGTGAAGTCGGCTCTGGGCACAGGAGTCGAGTGGATGTCTGTATGTATTCGAAGTGGGTTGGTGGAACCGAAGGAGTGTGGGTGGTCGAGCTGGTGTTGAAAATCCGAGTCGACCGGTGGTGGGCCCGAGTCTCCGGACGGCAGATTGACAATTGGGAAGGGAGAGGGGGATTTTGACGGATTTTCTGGTGGATTCGAAGCCGCGAATGTCTGCATGGAAAAAGCAGACGAGTTGTAAGGTTCTGAGGGGAAGCGAATAGAGCCAACGTCTGAGTTCAGCATCGCGCTGCGGTTGTTTCGAAGTTTAAATTCATTGGTGGCGGCGTCTGTTGCCGGAGGCGAGGTCAAGGAGCGGGAGTCTCCCAGGGTGGAAAGTTGAGGTTGAGAGGAGAAGGCATGGTTCTGGGCCTTGGGATCGACGTGAATTGAAGGTGCGGCTCCGGAGTCAGGGTGCAGGGGCTGAGGATCCCTCGATGACATGGCTCTGGAGGTGTGTCGTGTCGTGTCGAGTCGAGTCGGGTCGGGTCCGCGGGTGAGGGAGGGATGGTGAGTGTGCGGGAGGGAGGGAAGCGGGCGCGAGCGAGGGGGGATTTCCTACGCAGAGAGAGGGTTATGTCAGAGATGGGAGGTCCGTATCAGCGAGAGTGACACTGCATCGCCCTAGCGGCAGGCCAGTCACAGATTGTGTGAGCGGGCGAGGCAGGCATCGGGACGGGACTGGCGCATGATTATGGGCGTGCATATGGGCGCATGCCCACGATTCAAGGGCCGCATGCAGGTCAAGCTCAACAGGCAGCCGAGAGACGAGATGCAACCCGAACTGAACAGGACGAGAGCTTACTGTGAGCCGACAGACGGGCGTACGGGCGTGTTGGCGCCAGGCTATGGTATGTACGTAGGTAGAATAATATGACGACTGCCACCACCACAAAAAAGGCGAGCTGCACAAGCAGTAAGCCAAGTGAGCTTCTTTTGGCTGGCTGCACGGACTCAAGCGTACTAATAGGCGAGCAACGTGACAGGACCCAGGTGGCAACCAGAGCGGGCGCAGACGTAGTGCAGCGTGTAGCGCAGCGTAAGCGGCCTCGTGGATTTTTGGACTCGGAAGTCGGGGCTGGGCGACCTGGACGAGTAAGAAGTGGGAACTGGTGGTGACCCGAGAGGGTGGGCCGGCCGGGCACGGCGGTGGTGGGAAGGCCCGAGTCCCTGCGCAGAGCAGTCAAGGCAGGCTAAACAGAGAGGCGGTGGTGATGACGACGTCAGGTGTCGCTCTTTTCTCGTCAGCTTGTTGTTGTCGTTGTTGCGGTTGTACTTGACGGTGCAAGCATCTCAGGAGTGGCGAGGAGAGGTGAGTGAAGGGATATGCATCCGAGTGGAGTATCAGTGAAGTGTTGTTGAGTGAGGGAGCGAATTGAGTGTTGGGCGACGAGTGAAGCGTGGAAGGAGAAAGGGAGGTTAGGTGCAGCTGCAGGTGGACGAGCAGGAGCAGGGAGGGCGGACCTTGTGTGCAGCGGGACTTGAAGGTAACGTTTTGCCAGGCTGCCAGGGCTGCCAGACAGGGAATGGGCCCAAACGCTAATGTGGGCTACCGTCGTGCCTTGGTGCCTTCCGTGCTGCAGTGCGGTTGCAGTTGTGGTTGCTAGTATTGCAATTACCTACTTGCCCCCATGGACCAACCCCATTGCAGGCAGGAGCGAGGCAGGTACAGAGATACTTGTGTATATATAGCACCGTACTGTGCACGGACGTATCTGCATGTAGGCTGTCGACTCTCATATTGCAGCACGCGCTAAAAACTGACTTCCGCTTCGTTGGAATGTCTTGCATGAGAAGGCGCCTTGGCTGATTGGTCTCGAGCCTGGGCTATCATGGCTATCATGGCTATCTCGCGCCTTGTGGTGCTGATTTGGGCCATGTCCATGCCTGCATGGTGGGGGTCGCTGTCGCCGGAGACCATGGGCTTTGCTGCTGCTAACTTCCACGCTGGTTGAGTTAAATCACTTCATTTCATCCTCTGTCCTACGACAGACAGCCCACTGTCTGGGTGAGTCTGAGACGTCTCCAACCGCCCGACCACACGGCAAGTGCCCGTCTCACGTGTCTCACCCTGTTCAATGCAAATCTGGGGGAACAGACTGGTTCTCTTGGGCCATACTCAAAGCATTCCGTCCTGTCTCGACACGGTGCAGCCTCTCGATCAGACCCATATCTGGAAAAACACCACAAGAGATTGCACACACCCGTCACATCCCATCACGCGCCGGATAGCCTGTTCTCGCTCTGTCGCCCTGTCGCTCTGTCGCCTTGTCGCCCTACTGCCCTGCCTAGCCTGGCCTGGGCCCTCGGTTGACAGCCGACCCAATGCACGCGTGACAGCCTGACGGCAATTTAATCTAAATTGTTCTCGTATACAGCACCCATCCTACAGCTTCCTAGGTAAACTAGACTATGGCAATGCTCTATTATCCTGTAGTCATATCCACCAAATTCCATCCTCACTCGGCTTCACTCGTCTGGACCAACCTCTCGTGATGAGCCTCACCCACACTCGCTCTCGCACTCAAGACTCTTGCCCACTCCCACTCCCACCCTCATCCACTCCAACACCCACATCCAGACACGTACAAATCCAAATCCAAAATCCACAGATCCACATCCACATCAACCAAGTCCCACCCATGCCAATTGACACATGGCTGTCAAGGGTGACATGCCGCCGTTGTGGGGTCCCGGCCTCCCGGGTTCCTCTTATGAGTTATCCGTTCGCTTACCCGCCCAATTGCGAGGCCACTTTTCAAGCAATCAACTCTAATTCTCCCAGAAATCCTCCCCTTAAAATTGCACCACCTCATGCCCCAACAGATAACCATAACCAGCGCCCGCCCGCCGGATATGAGCACCACATCGGTCAGGCTGGCCATCTCCTGCTTTGTCAGTCGGCCAGGCTCGCGGAAATGGCCATAATTACACATGTCCGACCATATCCATCCAGCCCAATGCCCCCAAGTGCCCAATGCACGCGGGCTCGCGACACGCGGCACACGGCACGCCGGAGCCACCAACGTTTCATTTCATGGAGAAAAAAAAAGCCACCCCCCCCCTCGACCGGTTCATCCCAAGATCCTAAAGGGCGATCCAGTGGTGGGTGGTTGCACAGGAGCGCAATTCCGCATTCTGACGTCTGAGCCAGCATTTTGCGAGTCATCTTGCGTCTCTTGGAGACTCGCTGGGCCTGTCGACCGGACATGTTTTCCAGCCCTGATCGCCGATTGGCTGGGGCCACAGACCCCAACGGGGGCCGCTTTCAGACCCTCAATTCGCCTTTTCTTTCTTCCTTTCTTGATCTTGGGGACTAACAGCAGGTAACTGACACGGCCTATTCTTGGCCATTCTAACGTCATCGATGTCAATAATGTTGGATGTGGCTCAGGGCGATCGCAGCATGTCTGGTGATTGTCGCTGACATGTCAGATGCTGAGCCCAGGTTGGGTGGGAGATGGTCTGCCCATGAGTAAGCAAGCCAATCCAACGTTTCCTCCGAAGCGCAGCAAGTGCGACGAGGCTGAGGTTTGTTGTCCTGCCTGCTCTCTAAAATATGTGGAGGAATGTCATTTTTGCCAAGCTCTATAAAAAATATGGTCTAATGCGGTGACTGTCACTACATCAGTCGTCTCCCGTCGCAGCTGACGGCCCTGGTGACCCGTAAACCGTCCTCCCTATACGCTGCCCTATCCATCCGTAGAAGAGCACAGACTGTAAATGCTCAGGTAGCACGGACACGCATCGGGATGCCTGGGTACACGAACACAGTCTGTCGCTGCTCCTCCTCAGCAGAGGCAGTGTCGACCCTGCGCCGTGCGTTGGCCCACTTCATCCTGCCCTCCTTGAAGTGCTTCTCCTCCACAAAGTCCAGGGTGATGCCCAGCCTGACCGCCCACGCAGCCTGCCGCTCCAGCAGCTTGACGTCCGCGATGACCGGCGTGGCCAATCCGTAAAAATTATCCCACGCGGTCCGGTGGCTCCGCTGGGCAATGGCCCGGTTGTAGAAGGACGAGATCAGCCTCGCGCTCCTGGCCATGCTGTCGCAGTCGTTCTGGTACGCCTTGAACACCCTCTTGATGCTGGGCGTGTCCAGGCCCTGGCCGCAGCCGCAGTCGTGGTTGAGAAGAAGCAGCCGCCGCAGCCCGTTGGTCAGCTCTGCCACGCCCTGGAACCCCGTGTTGACCCCGAGGCCTAGGCACGGCGTCATCGGGTGCGCGGCGTCTCCCACCAGGACCACCCGCTCGTGGTACCACTTCTCCATAATGCCCTGGTGGAAGTCCACCATCTTTCCAGATCGTCGAGCTCGCCATAGGTCGCCGAACTTGATCTTGTCCGTGACCGGGTGCTGGGCCAGCGCGCTGGCGAGGTGCTCGGCGTTCTGGACTGGGTATATTATTCGCTTGTTTGTTGGTCTGTGCAGCGGGATGTAGACGAGGAAGTATCTGTGCCTCTTCAGTTAGTAATGTGAAGTGAGGAAGGCTGGATTACGACTGTTCGTGCTGCCCCAGCAGCATATGCTGTGATAATACCACACATGGCAGAGGATGTCTTCCGGGGGCATCACTTACGCTGTGCCCGCACCCGCAAGAACCTGGAACGTCTTGCCCATGGCATCTCCCCGCGTCTCGTAGTAAACACCAGGCTCAAGCCCGTCCAGCAGCGGTGCCGAGCCCACCAGGCCGTAGTATCTCGCCTCCATGTCCCTGTCCGGCTTGCTACCGCTGTCTGCACCACCGCTGAGACCAAGGCTGAGCCTCCTCCTCGCACTCCTCTTCTTCTCAGCCCGCATATACCTCACAAGCTGCCGCACGGTGCCGCGCACCCCGTCGCACCCAACCGCGACCGACCCCTCCTCGACCCTCCCGTCCGTACACGTGACCCGCACGCCCGCCGCGTGCGTCTCGACGTCGAACACCTCCTTCCCCGTGCGCAAATGCGCCTCCCGCTCGGGGAGCGCCTCCCACAGCAGGCCCAGAAGCGCAGCGCGGCTGATCAGCATGCAGGGGCGGCCGTGGTCGTGCCGGGCGCGGGCGAAGGCATTGTCGTCCGAAGGGGGACACGGGGTACCATCTGCGCGGTAGGTTTGCTTAGTGCGCATGGGGCAGGAGAGCCTCTGTACCCGGCGCAGCAGGCCCAGCTGGTCGAGGATGCGGGCCGACTGGGGCCAGAGGACGAGGCTGGTGCCGTCTTGCTCATTGTTATTTGGGATGGGAGTGACTGGCGAGCCGTCGAGGAGGGTGTAGTCTATGCCTGCTTGGTGGAGGGCGTGGGCCAGGACTAGGCCGTTGGGACCACCTCCAACTATGACTACACGGAAGGGGTGGTGTTGGTCAGATGGAGTTTGCAAACGCGGTTGTCCTTGAGCTTGGGTATCCATGGCCGTCCTGAGGGCTGCTGCGTTTGCCTTGAGGGTGCTGAGATCTAGCTCCGGGATGTTGTCTGGTGGGTCGACCAAAGGGTCTGAACCTGCCGTGTCTGGTGGGTCGATAAAGGGGTCTGAGTTGGCCGAGTCGAATGATACAAGGGGCACTTCCTCATCGTTGAGTGTGATCGTAGGGATGCGCTTGGCGAGGCCGATGCTGGGCATGTTGTTGCCATTGGTGGTTGCGTCGAGCAGCATAGCTTCACGATGACTGCTGGAAGAGGAGTCGATTCTGTGGTTCTTGTTGCTCATGTCGCTTGGACCTGAGGAACCAGATTCTTGCTTCTGGTAGGTGTTCTTGACAGCTGTGAAGAGCAAATTGGTGTATCTCATGATGACCATCGTGGAGGCAGAATCTTGATATGGTCTTCAGATCTGCGTGTTGGTGTGACGAGTTGACAAGTCGTCAGTTGGCTTTTCAAAGTTCGACGGAAGCAGGTTCTTATAAGTTGGCCTTCATCGCATTTCGAAGTTCGCAAAGTGAATGGGCAGTTGCAATGCCATTCACTTTGAACCCATGGCTGTGCTGATCGAAGAGTCACTTTGGGGAGTGTGCACAAACCCTTACAGCTGGAAACGCCTGGTTCCAGGCGTTTCGGCAAAAGCCCTTGTGACTTCAGACAATTTTCGGCCACCATAGGCTTATAATTTACTGGTGAATTCCTTCTGGTGGCTCGATTTCTCAAATGTGTGAGGTATGGCTCTAATTAACATGTTCAGTCCGTAGTGAATGTAAGTACATGATCAACTCACTGCATGCGTCCCTCTGGCAGTCCCTGTGAATGCTGAGTCGGGCTTTCTAAGGCATATGTTGACAAATAGAGGCCAGGAGAGACTCATAACAAGGCCATCGAATAAGGTGAATACTTCAGCTTAATCGGGCACATTATTACTCAGTGAAGAGCATATCAGCTTGAATACATTCTTGTCCTGTGGAGACTGAAATAATTCACTTGATACTAGACTTATCTCCTCAGTTTGTGTTAGGTTATCATTGCAAGCAGAACCCATCCTGATACACATAAATCATTTCACATTGCCACCTCAAGATTTGGACAGATCGGAATGAACTGGTGCTCTGAAATGCCTCCGCCCAAGTGATAGTGGCAATTAACTTGTAGATCCAGTCTTGTTTGCAGCACGTGAGGGACATTGCTGCTGATAGTCTGATATGGCTTAAGACCTTGCAGAAGTGAATTGGTAGGGATTGGTGGCATCACATGTCCGCAGGCACAATGTCTTCTCCACCGTGTGCAGAGGGTATCCTGGGGCATGCTCCCTCTGGCCTGTCGTCCAGACTAAGCATGACTTGCTATGTGTAAACTTCCTGAGTGCAAACTTGCCGAGTGTTCAAATGCCCTCATGCTGAAGTATTAATGTTCCTACAAGTGCCGAAGTAGAATGGACAGGACATGAATATTCTTGGAATGGAGGACTTTAGACTCCATTTTGGTCAATACCGCTACTGTAATACCTAGGTACCCATGGAAACATATCCCAAATCATATCGTACAAGATACATGCTGCTATACATGATTGAAGTCGTCAAACTTCTGCGAGCTATTCGTTTGTATGATAAGCTCTTCATAACTGTCATCATCATGCCGTGTGTTCTTTGTTGTCCCTCTGGAAGTCATCTTGCCGATGGTCCTGAGCTGGTGGTCATGTGTTCGGCTGCCTGTTACTGTTGTTTTCTTGCTCCTGAGGGGAGACAGAAGTTTTCTGATGGGCATTCTTAGGACAGGGAGACCTGATAATTGGTTGAAGTCAGCATGATCTGAAGGTGCGTAGTCTGATCAAAGGTTGGACGTTGATAGGGTTGAGGGGGCGGTATGGACAGATAATCTTAATTGTGAATGTCACCTGTAGACAAACAAATAATTGAAAACTTGATCGTAACTCACAAGCACATATAATGCCAACGTTCACTTCGAGGAAGGTCCAACTGTTCGAGGTTGCTTGATAATCTGGCACACCCATCAGTGTCATGGAAGCAGTTGAGGGTCCATGAGGCTTACAGATCTGGTCCTGAGCTGTAGTTGTAGGTGATACAGTGCACATGCGCACGATCGTACACACAATCACGAAAATCCCGAGGCTGAACACCCCTGAGAGGAGTACCTTTCGGAAGAGTGGTAGTTGAAGGTGCCGAATTTGGTTCAGAGGAAGCAATATGATCATCACATCCGTGATGATGATCATGATCGAAGTAGCTGGCAATATAGCAGGTCAGGAAATCATTGATGGGTTAGAAGATCAAGGGCAAAGCAAGGACATAACTTACAGTACCAGACTTGGATTATGTCCACACATTTTCCTTCGGCCTTCTTATCCCAAGCTTTATATATCGGATGACATCCAAAGACTGTGACAAGGCAAGCTGCCAGAGTGTATGCAACAACGATAGCGCCAATGATCCATGTGGATATTCGAAAGTTTCGATTCGGAAAAATCCGGAGATAAAGCGCAAGTATGGACAGCTTCGTCAGGCAAGTGGCGACCTTGTAAATGATCTGAGCTGCGAAAAACCACTGTACCGGTCAGCTTATTCCAGAGCAACAACTCACAAGCAGTTCTCATTGACTTACCTTGAAGGCCACAATCTTGTGTCGGTAATTGACTTGCTCACTGTGGAGGCCGAATCCGTTCTTTGCTTCTAGATGGTTGTCAGACATATGAATAGGAGGAATCCAGTACACATCCACAATAACGGAACCAGATATGTGCACACCTTCGTTATAAGTCACAGCCAAGCCGATTGCCAATATCTAAACAGCTGGTAAGATTCTGTATGACACCTCTGAAAAGGCTTTCATTACCAGTGATCCCACAATCAGATAATCGTCCGGTCCAGCCAACTTATTGACAAGGCACCTCACAAGAAGCCTAAGCGAAACGAGGATAAACGAAAGGCAGGCAAAAGCAATGGAGAGAATGGCATTGATCTCGCCTCTTGGATTCGGCACGCCGTCGTCAATGGCATCTCGCTTCGAGCTGATAAAAGGCGTCATTATGATGGACAACGAGGGTAAGCTAAACAAGCATCGCAATCGGGACCGTCCGAGGAGCCAAATGCGGGAGGAGCGGTTAATATGTTTCTCAGAGCCTAGTGTCTGGGGCGTCGGGGGCGCCTGGGGCCCGACGACGTGTATGGATTCATCGTCCAGGGGCCACATTTCTGAGTTCGTCGCAACGGACATTTAGACGGATTGTATCAGCCACCACCTGCAAGCTGCAGAAATTAGCCCCTGCATCGAAAAACAGTGAAACCCGCGAGACCTGCACAATCTCAAGCCCTCCAGGAGTCGCCCCCAGGAGTCCAACCCAAGGTACTTCACAGGTCATAAGTCAACTTCTCGAGCGAATGGGGCTTGAAGGAGGAACAAGCCAATGGAAACTAAAGTGTGCTACTATCCCGTCCAACATCCGGCTACTTCAAGTCGTTGTGTTTACATCATCTCTTTGAATTGCAGTCATCGCCGCTGTAGTCGTGATCAGCAGCAGAATACTTGTACACCAGACCAAGTCCAACGGTGGGCGACCTCTCATACGTCTCCCTTGTTAGTTCCATCTGGGTTAAAATCCTCGAACGAGTCATCGCGAATTGTCCCAGGGGGCTGGGAAGCCCTCCCCTGCCCCCGTGGTAACCCCACGTGGTCCTAATATCCTGCGGAACTTCTTCCACCGCTCAGCTCTCTCCCTCAGACGAACCTCGTCCCAAGCTGCAACCCTTTCAAATGGTGTGCCGATCTCTAAAGTTCGACTACCTGTTTCAATGCCTTGATACTGGGCATGTTGCAGGATCCGCTTGCCCTAACTAGGAAGCAGAGTAATGGCTCTACCATCCTCCTGGGAGGGCAGAAGCTTGTCGTTGACAAACGCTATCTACGATCCTTGAAGATTAAGCATTCTAGTGGCCGCGGTAGGGATCAGGGGCCGACCCACAATGAGATTTGCCCCCAGGGCCAAGACTCGCGCCTTGTGCGATATATCACATCTCCCATGATCTCTGCATCTTTGCGCTTGGGTTACAGAGACAACCGAGCCATTCACGACGAAAAGGTGGTTCCGGGAAGATGGAACCTCATTGCGCATAAAAGACTTGACGAAGTCATATCAAAGCTGTTTGGCTTGATCATCGCGGTTGAGAGGAACTGGATTTGTGGGGGAGTGTGTGCGCGGCGCCGGATCAAGGAAAGCTTAACCAGGGGCTGGAATCCTTCTAAATTTGCCGTCCCCTAGCTGATGGATGAGCCCTGAAAAGCTTCATAACTATGGATACTCTGCAAGCGAGAAAATGCTGGCCAGCATAAGGCACTGGGAGGTGAGGATGACTCCTGCTTTTCAACGTTGGCCACAACTACTCTGTATCTGAACATCAGCTACGGTTTACCTATTGCAGGGTTCATTTTCAAAAGTCCATCGGTCATAGTTTACGGTTAGTCTGCCACACTCATGTCTCTAGAACACCAGCCCGTCGAGCCCGTCTGGCCGGTCGAAGGGGAACGCCTAGTAGGCTCCGCATTGTGTGACATCGTCTTGCCACCCCTGTCTATCTGATGCCGCGGTCCACCCCTTCTGCATGTATAGCGCTCCCAAGGGGCATTGGACCGAACAAGTTGATGTCTCCTAGAGAATCCCATTCTTGACCGGAAAATGTAGTACTTTGTCCTTCACAACAAATCCATTTTGCCCCGGCACACAGATTTTGGTTGCGACAATGAGACTTTCCGCCATCCCGATCTCGCTGCACGCTACTGCTGTTGCTGCACTGCAGACTGTGCAGTACGGAGCTTTGTATGTCCCCGAGCAGCCTTTCCCTCCCCGCCGAGGCAATTACCCGGACGCTGACTGAAGAAACATCAGTACTCCGACCGCGACGTATTCAGTCGCGAATCAGCTCGGATTCTTCACAGCGAATGGCCTTAACGTCACTTTCAACCAGGTCGCCAGCAGCACGGATGCGTTCACCTCAATCTTGAACGGGTCATACGACATCCTCACTGCCACCGTCGACAATGCCTTGAATTACAGATTCAACCAGAACCAGAATGTCACAGTTCTTGGGCAACTTGACCAAGGCCCAGACCTAGTGATCGCTTCAGTTCCATCCATCACAAACTTATCTCAGTTAAAGGGCAAAGACATCATTGTCGACTCACCTTCGAGTGGATACTCTTTCCTGATCCAATACGTCCTAGCAAAGACTGGCTTGACAATCGCCAACGGAGACTATTCATTCACGGTCCGTCCTAATCAATATTCAGCGGTTTTTAACAAGTGAGGTCTGCTGACATCAGGCTCCGCTTAGGCCGTCGGTAGTACCAATATTCGCTATGCCGATCTACTCAATGGCACCCTACCCAATGGCAACGCGGTATATGCGACCCTCCTGACTTATCCGTTCACGGTCGAAAGTCAGTCCTTGCCGGCGGGACAAGCACCGAATGTTCTGGCGCGTGTATCAGATTACATTGCCCCAATCACATCCTCCGCCTTCACGATCCGGCAGTCGTCCTTGTCCGACAAGGCGAAGTCTGCCCTCCTGACCCGGTTCCTGGCCTCCATGTACGCCGCAAGCAGGTTCCTGCTCAACCCCGCCAACGCGAAGTGCTCAGTGAAGGCTATCGCCAGCCAGCTGGGCGTGAGCTTGGACGTTGCCAGGAAGGAGTACGCGTCGGCGACGAACCCTGTGTCGGGTGAGATCTCGCCTGGGGGCAGCTTCACGTTTAATGAGGAGGGACTTCTGAATGATGTTATGGTTAGATCGAGCTTTGGGGGGTTTAGCAGCGTGCCAAATGACTTCAACTTTACTGAGGCCCTACAACCTGGACGAGGGAAGCTGATCGATTACTTGATCCGGGATGCTGCCGTAGCTTTATGCCTGAGAGACAGGGAAGCTCTCACTCGCAGGTGCTGAGTGTAATTGCTGGGGACGATAATATTCTTGATAATGACTGCCATAATGACGAACAGTGTAGATAATAATATGACTAATCCATAGTAATACACATGAATGACTGGATTGACTCCCATATGACCCAGTGATTAAAAGTTCAACGAAGGGTGTGAGAAGTGTGCCAGTGACTTCGGCCGGGCTGGGCCGCACAACTGGCTGGTTTTGGCTACGGCCTGTGTGTGCCTATTGCCCAACAATCACGGCAACAATTTAAACAGAGAAGGCAATTTGAGATGAAAAGGTTATGACTCGATTATAGAGTCGATGAGAGATGTCATCAACTCTACTGAGCAGAGCCTCACGTCTATTCAGCAGCTTTCTTCTAAGGACCCGTGAGTTAGACTCGTGGCGTGAACAGAGGGAACATATTGCTTAGGTCAAGGCCTGAATAAGACTTCGATTATGCCTCATGTTACGATGGAAGGATTGCAAGTATGGTCCCTTGTATCACTCTATGCTCTAATTCAGTACAGTTTATCTGGCTCTCCAGTCACAGAACATCGTAAGCCACTATTATACCAGCACATTGGAATGGCATGACCAAGAAGCAACTCACTGCCTACGTTGTGTTGTTCGTCTCATTCCTGCTGTATAAATAGCTCCATATTTCGATAGAATTTGTAGACAATAGACACCCTCTACAAGTCCACATGGCCTTCTGAGCAGACAAGACCTGAAGCATTTCAGAAACATCAGAAACTACCTTCAACACACTTATCAACCGTAATGATGTGTCACAAGGAGTAAGTGATCTTACTGGTGCTTGTTCCCTCTGCATTTGATTCAGCAAGGGATTTGCCCAGTAGGTCTATTAACCAATACTGCAAAACACAATAGATACCCAGCACATCCACTCTGCAAGCACCCCAAACCAGGCTCTAGCACCAGGCGAATACTGGACCCAGTACGTCGAGTTCAAACAATGTGAAGAGAGCGAGCGCGCGGCAAGGCACGCAAGGCACGCCCGGAGGCCAGAAGAGTTTCACTGCAGGCACCCGCCGTGGAAGGCGAATATCGACTCGAGCCTTAGCCCCTTCTGTGCCGAATGCGAGCACGGAAGCCACGGTGACACGATCAGCTCCGCTACCTTCATGACGACCGATTTCAACACTAAAAAGGATCAGTGGGAGTACAGGGGCAGACTGTCGGAGGAGGAGACCCAGGCGATCCAGGAGAACATAGAGACATTACGAGGTCAGTATGAGGCTGAGACAAGGCGAGGACCATGGAACAACTCATACTGGGTTCTCCAAGAGAATTTGGATGGGTACACAGCGTACTGGGAAGATTATGTCAACAGCAAGTTGGAGGCTGAGCAACAGGAAGCGCAACGGAGGCAAGAAGAGGACATGTACATACAAGCACGCCTGGACAGCCGGATATCAGACGCTTTGGAGACACCGATCTACGCTCCTGGCCAGTTAACACAGCTGGAAGCATCACGGTTGGACTTGCCAGAGGATTCAGAGGATGACTTCCCAATGGAGAAGGCATCTGGTTCTCAGGGCTATTCCGGCGGTCAACCCGGTCTTCATCGCAATCTCATCATCACAGTCATCAAAATGGCTCCTCATCTAGGTCTTCTGGTAAGCAGAATAAACAGAGTCTATGGAAACAGGTTTTTAGTGGGGGAAAGCGGAGAAAGTGATGGGGTGGTTGATCTCTCTTCACCAAGATGTGAACCTATTCAATGGATAATAAGAGGTGCAGAGAGACACTGAGGGGTTTTACTGCGATAAATGACACTGCGATGAATTACACTATGATGAATTACAACAGAAATGAAAGCAACACAAATGCTCCATAATCTGACGGATGCGTGATGTCTGCTTGAGTACACTTGCAATTTCCTGTTCTACATGTGGCGTAAGGATAAGCCCGCCTATATAGACACTGCTGATTTTCAAACCGTTTTGTGCTAGCAGTATAGCTGACTATACCTCAATTAAATACAGTCGTCTCTTCTGATGGGCTGTAATCGCGTCAATATAATGAAGAGTCTATAAAGCACCTCATCGGCGCTCAAACAGCGGCAATTCATATGAGATGGGCTTTTAATCAGAACCAACTTCACTTTAGCAAGACCTGAACTAGCTGGACCCGTGAGCCTGGTGATGATTGCTCTGTGACGCGAGTTGTATAGTTCAAGACACTAGCAGAGCTCCCATGTTCTTCCGTGTTTTGTTCTGTTTGCCGACATTGCCATACTATATTCCAGGTCCTTTAACATGGCCTCAAGACATACTAAACTACACCTGGGATTGCCTCTGCAAATAAATCATAAAGAAGTTTTATGTTAACCTCAACCAATGGTATTTATCGGAAGAGATACAAAGGATAAAGAATAAAATAATATTTATACTTTCCCCGAGCGGGGCCAGACGGGTACTCCGGACTCTTCACGTCCGTTTGTGCACCCGACCGCAAAACACGGCACTTCGATACAGAAGAGTTCTTAGGTGATATGTACAATAGCGGAGCCAAGTCAAGTTTCATCAAATGAGAACCCATCCCTGGATAGATACCGGTCGCACCGTCAGCGATATAGTCAAATCCAAGCCATTTCTTCCTGTCTTGGTCACAAACGAGGAAATTCTGTCACATTCGGTGCGCTACCCCACCCAAATTGCCAACAATGGTTGGTCCCCTCTCCGGTGTCACGTCTTGGTTGTGGGATCAACGTGGGGATATGGATGCTGATTGGGCTAGTCGCAGTGGATGCTCGCAGTTCAGAACAAGCTGACATGGGAGTTGCATTTCCACTACTTGCAACGGCTATCGATGACTTACAAGGACGAAACATTTGGCCAGGTATATCCGCTGACCACCCTTGTGGAGTCATCCCTCTGGCTGAACGGAGTAAGGTTTGATAGGGGCGGATGCACCACATGGATGGTGGTCCACTGCAACAGCACTGGGAAGCACAAAATAAAAAGCAGAATGTCACTGGTCTCTGTTGCACACGAGTCATACTGACTTATGAATACCTTCTGTTACTTGCTCTCTTTCCCTTCTATCACACAGATCATCGTTCTTCTTCGAAATGGGCCAGCTTCACCAAACCACTGGCCCCAAAGTTCCGCTTACAGCAATGGAACACTTACAGAGCAACTCGAGCAGGCAAGATATGGCACAGGAACCTGCAATATGGAGCCGCCAGTTCATCACGGTTCAGCTTCTGGTGTTGTTCCTAACACTCGTCTTCGTGACAATTATCCGGCGCCGCTACTTCTCTCCACTCAGTCACATCCCGGGGCCTTTTCTGGCTTCCTTCTCCTGCCTCTGGCACATGCGCTACATCATAAGAGGCGACCAACAGATGGTCCTCGCGAAGGCACACGAGAAGTATGGCCCCTTCGTGCGAATTGCACACGACGAAGTCAGCGTGTGTCACGAGAACGCCGTGAAGTCGCTCTTCATTGCGCCACTACACAAGGTTAGTCTCTTTAGGGGGTGAATAGGACCTGAGCAATGAGCAAAGGGGCCATATACTGACATGCGTAGAGTAACTGGTACAAGATCTTTGTGCTGCCCGACTACAGGACGCCCGGGCCGCTGGGGTTCAGAGACCCGAAAGAAAAGCTCAGGCTGAACATGAGTTTCAGGCACGGGTTCGATGCCAAACATGTCATCCGCTCGGAGCCCTACATGGATGAGGTGCTGGTCAAGCTCTTGTCCTGGCTGGACAAATCATCGGAAGAGAAGACTTCTCTGAAGCTGGGCGACTTCTTCTCGTACGCGGCTTACGACATCACCGGCGAAGTCACCTTCTCACAGTCTTTTGGGTTTACGGAGAAAGGTGAAGATATCGGAGGGGCAATCGCGGTGAACGAGGCCATGGAGTTGTTCTTCGTCCTCTTCGGCTTTATCCGCTACGTCAGTTACATCTTCTGTAACCCCTTGACGACTTGGCTGGAAGTCTTGCCCCTTGGCTACATGGGCGAAAAAGCCAAGAGCGCTCTGGCAGAACGGAAGAAGAACCCAGATGCGCGGTTCGACATTGCTGCTCATTGGTTCCGCGCTCTGGAACAGAACGGCCCGTCGAAGATCTGGAACGACGATATGGTGGTCGCTGCTGCTATCTCGAACCTCGGTGCCGGCTCGGATACTATCTCTTGTGCCATGCAGTACGTCTCAACGGCCAGGTCGGTGACAATTTCGCTGATGACTGACTTGAGCTCAACAGGAGCTTCGTATACCATCTCATTCGCCACTCCAATGCGTGGCGACGCATGAGAGACGAGATTGACGCAGCACAGAAGGAGGGTCGCTGTCAGGACCAGATTATTACTTACGAAGATGCTGCAAAACTCCCATTTCTGCAAGCAAATATCAAGGAAGCTCTGCGAATCTTCGCTCCCATACCAAGTAAGCAACTGGCGCCACTAATTTCCATGATTCACAATATGGCTTACCTGTTTCTAGTGGGCTTGCCACGTGTCGTCCCTAAAGGCGGTGTCAAACTTGGCGATACCTCCTTCACCGAAGGGACCGTGCTCTCATGTAACCCATACGTGCTTCAAACATCCAAGGATCTCTGGGGCCCAGATGCGGCTGAATACAACCCGGATCGTTGGCTCGGCGCGAATGCCGCGAACTTGGAGAGGTTCTTCTGTCCATGGGGGGCCGGATGGGCCGCCTGTCCAGGACAACATATCGCGCGAATTGGAATGTCCAAGATGGCTGTAAGTTCTACCCGTCTCATGCGGTAAGTGCGGAAGAAGATACTGACAGGAGTTCCCAAGGCAACCTTGGTGAGGGACTATGATTTCCGGCAGGTGAATCCAGAGGAGGAGTGGGAGTACAAAGGTTGGTACTAGTCTTAAACCCAAAGCCTACAGGCATAAACTGATATTTCTAATGCAGCTTATTTCACTGTTGTTCCTCACGGATGGCCTGTCTATGTGACCAAGAGAGATATACAAATAGTTTAACCAATAGCTTTTCTCGCCCAATTACTTTATAGGAGTAAAAATGTGTACTGTTAAGCAGATTGCGAATTACGGTATCCGGCTAGCTAGAAACGGCGGGAAACCTACTGATAGGCACCTTTCGCGACTATGGAGCAGCTGCTAATAAAAGTGTGGAAATCTTATCAGCGGCACCTAGGTCTGCCATCTGGGTAATCTCTGCTTCTAGAAATGTTGACACCACTGTCAATATTTGCTTTCTGCCGTATTGAAGACCCTTTTCGGGAACGTGTACCACGTTTCAGTGCCGCTTCACACCATGATCAAACAAAACTACCAACCGGCTGTGACGAACGGAACATCCCAGGCATTCTATTCAAGAACAAGAGTACTTGGGTGACAGAATACACACCCAAATTCGGATCATATGGGTACCCGGAACCTTGATTGGTAAACATACAAGCAAGCTCGCCCATTCTCATCCGAATTCCGTTTGTCCTTGCCACTGCCCCAATCTAGAACTCAGCCCTGAATCGTGCATCAGCGGCTGTGAATGGAAGACAAGTCCTGAAGTCCGAGAGGTGAGCCCAGACACCACTAGGCTTTATCCAGCTTTACCACCCTGCCATTTCCAGCTTGGTCAAGTAGTTCCGCATGGTCAATGTCGAGCGTACTTCCTTGCCCCTCGATTAAGTCGCGAACCCATGGACTCCTGGGGCGGAAGAAAGTCTTGAACGGCGTCGGGATGAAGACGAACCCTTCCGAGCCAGCTAAATCGTCGACCACTTCCCTTTCGCCAGTCACCTCCGAGATGCCGACCTCAATGTCGAAAGCCCACAGCAGCTTAGCCATGTGGATGAACAGGCCGTTGCGGGCAATGTTCCGGCCACTGCATATCCTCCTGCCGAAGCCGAAGCCGGTCAGGGGAAGGTCCTTCAGGCTGCCGTCCTCGGCCAGCCAGCGCTCAGGGATGAAATCGTCCGGTCTGTCGCCGAAGACAGACTCGTCTCGAGTAATGGCGAAGTGGTTCCCCATCACGATCGAGCCGGCCGGGATCTTGTGTCCCATATATGTGTCCTCGGTCTTGGTGGCGTGCGGAACGCCAGCAACTACCACCGGTCGCCATCGCAATGTCTCATTAACTGCCAAAGAGCGTCAACGGATTTGGTAAGTGAGCTGAGGGTCTGAGAACGACCTACCAATAGCTTCAATATATGCCAGTCTATCACGATCTTCAAACTGCGGCATCCGACCTCTCCCGACTACATCGTCGAGCAGCTCTTGCGCCTTTGCCACCCATCTCCCACCACTCGTGACCCACGCAACGACGAACCATTCCATAGTAACTGTCGAGGTATCCAAGGCGGCATCGGCCAGAATACCCAGGTCAAAAGCGACCTCGACCTCAGGCATTCCCTTTGCCTCGGGACAGTTGTTGAAGTAATGCTTGGTGAAGTTCCAGCCCAGGCTTTCCAGCCCTCTTCGCATATTTCCCACATGGAGGTTCTCCTCCAACAGGTAAAGTTCCTCAGCCTCCTTCTTCCAGGGCGCAAGAAAGGCAGGGAGCTTGTTCAGCACAGGAAGTGTGTCGACGATGTACGCGCCTACGACGCCAGTCCTTGCAAACTCGGCCTGGACACGCTTCGCAGCCTCGAACGACTCCTCGCGGCCCGTCTTGAGACGATACCCATAAGCCAATCCGTAAATGAAGCTTGCCATGGCGCGCTCAAAGTGGTGGGAGGCGTCGAGGCCCTTCTCTCCGACCACGTCCGACTCCTTCATGAGATCGAAC
This sequence comes from Diaporthe citrichinensis, assembly GCA_014872995.1. Taxonomy (NCBI): domain Eukaryota; kingdom Fungi; phylum Ascomycota; class Sordariomycetes; order Diaporthales; family Diaporthaceae; genus Diaporthe; species Diaporthe citrichinensis. Next base: position 123,256 of record JADAZR010000084.1, on the reverse strand, counting down.
AGTAGCTGTCTGGCCTCGAGGTCCTGCAACGGCGTGTAACTCTTTGCTGCGCGGACACTCAGCAGCGGGGCTTCCATGCGCTGGTGAAGCTTGTAGGCGGCGTCATACGGCCTCAGCAGCATGTGCAAGCCTTTCGTCACCAGCTCGCCGCACATGACCCTCCTGGGCCGGTCAGAATATCGGGAGCTCCTGCACGAGAGCAGGTCCCGTGCGGCCTGGTGGGATGAGAGGACGATGAAGGGCTGTCCTGCCATGTCGAGATACATTATGGGTCCATACTGCTTGCTCCATCGGTGGAACTCCTCAAACTGCCGGCGCTTGGGAAGTTGATGCAGGTTGCCGATCAGAGGCAACGCCTTTGGTCCTGGGGGTAGTCTCTTTGTCTCGGTCGAATTATTCCACGCGTGTTGTATCAATGGGATCAGGAAAACCAGCACAGCTAGCCAGACGGCTGCTGTGCTTAGGCTGGGCGTCGAGAGCATGGCAGGCGTTGGAGAAAAAGTCCATTGATGAGGTGCGAGTGTCGAACAACCATCCGGCATCTTAAATATCGTTGAGGATAGATTAACAGTCCCGCTCACCCTCAGATATCCCCTCAATATGCCCTGGCCTGTCGTGCCTGGCCTATTAAGTGATAAAGAATCCAGTGCCCCAGCACAAAAAAGTGGCCGGCTACTACCTTAAGTATCCACAAAAAGTGATCGATCACTAATAGGACATCACTGATAGGGACCGCAATCCCAGAATTCTAACCCCATGCGATTTGAAAGACTGATATAAGCAGGATGGCAGGTAGCCCACCAAGCACCTTGGCAAGGTATCCGTCTCACGCACAAGAAGCAAATAAACAAGCCTCTATGCATAGCGGCAACCTATCCGATTTGTATGCCATCACCCTGCTCGAACTTCCTGTTTATGACACTGGCTTGCACTGCGGCGAGCAGCTTTCTCAGTGGATACAGGAGCCTTAAGTGTAGCATTTCAACGAAAGAGCGCGTTCAAGACGGGGCAATTGCGAGGGCACAGGCGGTCGCTGCAACCCTCTCGTTGCTCCAGCTGGACCTTGTCTAAGACTGAAGGTCCACCGCCTATCTCGTTTGGCGCCTACAAGTTTTGCATAGAATTTGAGCGAGTCATACTCACCATATCTACCAAAATGTCGCAACAGTACTTATAGCATATTTACCCTGTTTCACATCCCGAGGGCGAATCCTAAATCCACGAAAACTCAAGTCAGCCACCCACTTAGACATTTGTAAAGTATCTCCGGTGTCTCTAATTGCAAGTCTTCTTGAGACCTGCTATTACTACTTTCAAAGTATGCTTCTTCTGCTACCTTTCCAGGTGTCAAATGTATTTTTTCAAACCAGGGACATTATGCTCAACCACTGGAGGAAATATTTTCGGGCCGCATCGTGGGGTAGCTTTGCATCTTTCCTTTGGCCAAGGTCGGAATCAGTATTGCCTGTGCCAAGACTAATTTTTCGGGGCTGGACGACTGAGTGTTAGAAAATCTCAATGGCGTGGAATACATGCCGCCAGTGCGAAAAAGCCGGTCTCTCCACCAAGATAGTACATAGAGGAGCCAAGCTACCACTTCTAGGATGAGAAATGGTCAACTCGGAACTTCTCGACGAGTCGCTCCTTTAATGGGTACCAGGCCAGGTTCAGGGCGGCAATGACACATTTTCGGACAGATAGGTTGGTCTCGGGGATTGTATCCCTAGTGATATATTTTGATTTGTTCCTAGGTCGCAACTCGGTGTGATACTGACTTGTGACACTGCGGTCTACAGGGTTCGTTCGAGGCAGCCTTGGAAAAGCAGGAAGAGCTTTTCAAGCCTCAATCTTGTGTGACTACCAATCGTTGAACATAGACTCATCAAATATAGAGCCTGTGAAGTCACCGAAACCTGCTGCAGTCTATATGTATCTTTGATCGGGATTGTGAGCTGGGGCCTGTCAGCAGCTAGATTGAGACTAAGACGAGGCTGGAAGTGAGAAATACCATGTTTAAGACTAGACCAGCTCAGCTTCGCAAATCAAATATGTCGAGTTATGGTTCTTCACTTCGCATTTCAAGGAGTGTCATATCAAGGGGTTTAAGAAACCCAAAATCATGGTTCTCTATGTGGCAGAACCGGCCATTCTGCCCATGTAGGCAATGCTAAGTTCTGTTGTTATCAAGCCTTGCCACTTAACGTCCACACGCATGTTCTCTGCCTTCACCACATCGTCACTGGCTCATTGGGACATCAAATTCGTGGAGAACAAGCATAGCTGAACAAATCCACACTCAGACACGGCCTGGGCGCCTGCCTCCTAAAGATCCACTCACAGCAGACCAGGTCTCGTTGATCGAGGCAGAACGGAGCCATAACGGACGGGGCTCCAAAACGGCAGGAACCCAAAACCGCTGGAATATTCGAGACAATTGAGTGTGACTCCTTGCAATATGCAGATAGGGTACGTAGCGCATGTCACACAAGATTTGAGGGGGGGAAAGGTGTCAGATCTCAGGGGGGGGGGGCCATTGGCACGCAAACACGGCGTCAGTGGGCCGGGCTGCCAGATGGAACCCACCCTTTTGAATGATACGACAGCATGACATCAGGACCCAACAGTGCTATGGAATTAACGGGTCGGCACGGCAGCTTCACCCATAGCCTGTCAAACATTGGGACGGTCCCCTCCCACGGTGGAGGGGCGCAGGTGGGAACAATGGTCGACACGACAACGACAGAGCGGGAACAACCACGACCAACATTCATTCGAATGGGGGTCGCCAGGGCCGCGGGACTCGGCTACCTGCGACGACGCACCACCACCCACTCATTCGCCCAGGGGCTGGGCGGAAGGGGGAAGGTCGCTGCCACTGCACTGCGCTGCATGCTCCCCTCTCCGCAGGGCTCTCTGCAGAAATAAGGTATGATGATGGATACCGGAATTAGCATCCGACTGCAACTCCCCGGGGTGGCTGTGGGACTCTCCTGTGAGCTGCGGTGCAGCTAACGGCATATGCAGCGTCTTGCTGGCCTTCCTCGCTTGGCTCATTTGGGACGGCGGAGGGGCGACCCGGCTGAGAATGATTTGGCGGCCAAGGCGCCGATGGGGTCGCGCTGGATGGAGATGGTGTCCGTCTGCGCGCAGCAGCCAGCAGCAGCAGCAGCACAGTATGCAGGAATCAATTGCCTCAGCCGGCGGGAATAAACGAAGGGTAAAAGACCAAAGCCCGGGCGGGCTCGGCGCGATGCCGGGAACGGGCAACCCAGAGATGTGGATACGACGCGATGTGATGCGAATGCCCTCACTCTTCGCGACAGCCTCGTGGGTTCTGGAAGGGCTGTGACATGCAAGTGAGGTCAAGGTTACTAATGGATTTGCGCTCTGGCAATCGATGATTTCTGAGGAGATCGGCTCGAGCCGGGTTCCGGGAAACTCTGCGGAGCAACACCGTTGATTTGCATACCAGCACGTGGAATGGCGGACATATTTCTCCGCCCTCCGCCAATCACTGGTTCTGTGTTTTCTTTGTGCTGTTGCGCGTAGAATATGCCAGAATCAAACCCACCGCCCTTTGCCGACTCATTGGGCCACATGAGGGCATTCCCAGCTGGCGCCGTCGAGGTCTAGACCGTTCGTTCACTTCGGCAGCCGGGGGTCCATTCGGAAAATGTGCAATTATCCAGTCTGGCCCAGCGTGACAGACAAGCCCTGGCCCGCAGCCAGAAACGACGACAACACAGCACACCGTAGACCGCCTCTGATCAGCCGCGGCACTATGACGGGCGCTGTCTCTCTCGTCCGCCCGCTAGCAAGTCACCAACGCCGGACCCTGCGTCATTAGCATCGACCCGATCGGCGCCATCGCAAGCAGGCAGGGTCTCGACAGCTGGACCCCGTTTCCTGGGGATCGAAGCTATCATGGTGGAATTCATCAGCGACGCTCATTGTGATGGGGCTGATCTTCATGGGGGAGTGTTGTCCAGCCTCATGTGTAGCTGCATCACCATCGTGGCTCTGCCCTCCGTCTGTCCGTCGTGGTGGTGGTCCGCGCCTTCGAGACGTGCCAACCCGAAGCCTCGAGCCTGATTAAGCTTGGAAATAATACGCACACATGCATCAAAGAGACCCCCAAGCTGCCAAAGATAGAAGCTCTCCTCTCACCCTCTCGGGTTTTTACTTGGTTGCGCAGCCTCCCAAAGGGCCCAGAAACTTGGCAGAAGACGGCTTCGCTCTGCTTACGTATGGGTGTCTCGGTCCCTGGTCTTGTTCCCCCGTCTGATCTTTTCCGGGAGGGGCTTGAAGCCATCGCGGTGCCACGGGCACTAGCTCGCTGCACGATGAGGTCAGTCTGCCACCTGCCAGTCAGGAATGGAAGCGGATGTTGCCGCGCTAGGGGAGCTTTAGCGTCCCGGTACCTCATTCGAGTGCTGGGGACGGCCTCATCTCATGTCTTTCGTCCTCCGCCGGCCGTCTCGTCGTTGGTCTGGCGGGAATGGCGTCGTCTTGGTTGCCAGCGACGATGTGGTCGTGGCGGTGTCGCTCACGGTGACGAAGGGGGGTCAACAAGGTTTGACGATCGGGACGATCCCGTCGCCCAGGCCCAATGACGCCGGGTACCAGACGTCGGGTGCTGGCTGAAACCTGACCTTGATTACCAGATTCTTGCCCAAAGCCGTATCCATGCGGCGAGTCGAGGATGACGGAGCCTCAACCATCTGCCGGCGCCGCCATCGTGCTTGTACCGTTGCACGACTGACCGCCGGGAACACTGAAAGTGCAACAGCAACACGACTAAAGAGGCGCTACACAATGAGGACACGCAACCATCATGGCACCAGGGGCAGCTCGAGTCTGGACCCTTGGGGTCCCCAGACTATGATGTCGTCGTGCGCCAATTCGATTCAGAGACGTGCAGGGCCTTGGAAACGAAGAGAGATGAAGAGCCAGCAGGTGTTCGAACGGGGGAGGGGTGTGGACGGTGTGTGGTACAACTTCCAAGTTTCTGGGTGCATGTGCTGAAATGTGTCTGAGGTGTGTGTGCAGGCTGCGTTTTGGCTGCCAAAGATGAATAAAGTGTTCAATTGATTCGGCCACCACCTCCTCGGCAGATTGCATAACCGCAGGGCGAGGCTGTCGTGTGCCTTGTTTTGGGAATGGGGAGGATGGATACAGCCCCTGCCTAGGTACAGCACAAGGCTCCTCGGATACAGAGGGGTCTGGACTTCCAGACTCGGCTCCGCCCAAGAAGCCCGCCCTCCTCCCTTGTTGTCTGATTTTGCGTGTGCATCGAGTGACTGGGAAATCGCAGGGCACAGGATGCCGGCCTGGGCCCGAGCAGACTGTAGATAACCTCGTGCCTCTCGGCGCAAACAGAATGGCGAGGGCCCGAACGATGGCTGTGTAGGAACCCCCCGGGACAGCCGGGAGGACGGCGACAGACGCGGAGCGAGCGTGGAGCGGACCCTCCCTCTGATTTCCGCAGCGGCCGGAGGGGGCTGGGGGAAGAGAGGACGAGCGTGTGAGCGAGCGACTGATGAGTGGGCAGTTCGAATCCGTCCTCTCGCATGACCTCCACTGCAGCCCAGCCCAGCACCTGCACCTGCACTTGCATTTGCATTTGCACTTGCACCTGCAACACACCCGACCAAAAAGAGCAAGAGCCGGTGCTGCTGCAGCTCTTGCCATTTGAGTAATGCCGCTGCAGACACGAGAGGAAGGAGCCACAGCTTGCCACCCGGGACCCGTACCAGTACTCTGCAGCACCTTGCTGTCTGACTCTACAATTGGAATATGGATGGATTAGATATGGGGCTCTGCAAGCCACACGAGAGAGCCTGCCTGCATGCACCTAAACCGTTGCAATTTTCTCGCGCCCGGGCGGGTTTCGTCTGACCCTCGTCGTCGCCGTCCCTCATCGAAGGATTGGGACGCATCAACGGGAATCTGGACCAGCCCACCGGAGTCCACCTAAACTCTGAGCGTCGCATTGCGCGTTCCCAATCCAACTCTTTTCTGATACCCCTTCCCGCCGCCTCGAGGCCTTTCTTCCCGGTGGGTTACCTGGCTGGGCTGGCTCCCCACAGTGGGCACACCCGAAGCATGATCACCAACAGACGGGTCTAGACCGTTCGTCGCTCGGGCTGCAGGGCTGGGGGCCCTGCTGCTGCCCCAGACTTACTTCCTTCCTGGCCTGACGGGGGTTTTCTTGCCTCTCCCTCGGTGCCTCTTTGGGAGACTGACAGGCAGACGACAGGCGCCCAGCCGGTCATGGAAACGGGAGATCACACATGCGACGCACGTACCGGAGCTGGTCGAGAGGGGTGAATCCCCCCGAAGGATATATCGTGTATCTAGTTTATTTGCCGAAGCAGACCCGGGGGCAGGGTGACCGTGACAGACATCGTGACCAAAACCAGACTGTCAGTCGCCTCGCCCCTCAAACAACACCCCGTACGTTCGTCTCTCACCCCCCTCCCCGGTTCGAATTCGGGGCGATCCAGCTCGAGGCGGTCGATCACCAAACCCGCCCAGGCCGCCCATGTGGGTTTTTTCTTCCCAACTCGCGTGGCTGTCAAAAAATTGCCCGCCCGCCGGCCGGCCTGGATCCTACGGGGCCCCATTGGGCATGTTGGCCCTGCCCGGAGTGTTTCCTTCCTGATCGCGCTAGCATTCCCTCGATCCCTCGATCAAGACGTCGCCGGGGGAGAGAGAGTAGGTGGGTATCATGATCTTCCTTCACATGTGTTGCGTGCGTTGGGAGGTACGCGATCATCACACATGCATGCGGTCAACAAGTGAGGAAGAGGATAAGTGAGTGTGTGTACGTGAGAGACAAGAAAGAGAGCAGCAGCATACTTTCTCGACCGGTTGGCGGCGTTGCTTTCCCCGATCAAGCCACCGGTCGCCCGAAGCGCACCCCGTTGTGTAACTCGCCTCACACATGCAGGTCGCAGTCTTGCAGTGCCGATAGGAGCCTGACGGCCGGGCGCGGAGCGGCCTGACGGTGTCACCGCATCAAATGGGTTGAGTTGAGTGGAGTAGGAGCTTTTTTTTTGTTGATGTTGTGATCGTTGTTGGGCGTCGCCGCCTCGCATGTCCTCCCCCACGCCACGCAAGCCTCATCCATCTTGTCTCAGACAGGCAGAAGAAGGCCAAGGTAAGAGGTTGAAACCCGGGCATTTCTCCGGGCGCGGGAAATTGGAATAGGGAATATTCCTCATTCCGAACCGATAGAAGCCTCTTGGCAAGCCCGCCCGCCGCGTCGTACAGCCAGCCCTGCCGTATGCTTATGCGTATGCGAGTACGGAAGAAGAGATTTTTTTCGGGCAATTTGAGAGACACAAATGGCGCCCGAGTGTTTTGGATCGATCTTTTGTTTCAGTCCCGATGACGCCCGGATGAACGAAAATTAGATCCTGCTTGTCGAGTCTGCAACGGCCACTCGCTGACGAGTGTTTGGGAACGAGGCTGACGAGTACAGTCCACTCAATTTGTTCACTCGTGTCACAATGCATATCTCGCTCATAGATTCTCAGAGTTGTTGTATGTGTGTGAATATATTATTTTGTCGCCTGGGCAATTCGTATTCTATGCCTGATCCTTCTCGCGTGCTCCATATGCTATGATTTTGGGACAAAAACAATGACGAATGCTGTGCTTCAAGACATTGTGAGGTCGAAGCTGGTAATGTTGGAACAGACTGAGAGAAGGGCAAATGTATTCAAATCTTGTCCTCCGGCTCCCAAAGTAAAATGCAAAACGCCTTGCTCGCTAGTACAGTCTGTCCATGAGTTTCTCCGCTGGAGTCCCGTCGCTCTCCACATCGCAATGAGGGGGTATTCGCAAAAGACAAAATATCTGCGTCAAGAGAAGTAAAGTGAAGGATACAAGACCCGCTGTGCATATAAACAATTTTATGTGCCCCTCCACGAACCACAAGTTGCAAATGAGATCCAGCCCAGCAATTGAATTTGTGAGTGTGACAAGTGATACATGTGTGACCGGGCCCACCAGAACGTCGATCGTTCAAGTCCGGCCGCATCTGGCAGCGAGGGTGTCATGATAACGTCAGCGGCTTGCCCTTGTTTGGACAGCCGCCAGACAAGACAGGACCAGGAAGCGAAAACCGAATGAGATTGTGGGCTTTTTGATCCTGAATGAGGAGCTCCAGTGGAGCTGCAGTGTACCGACCCCTCGGGCGGAGTGGAGGCCGGAATTGGATGCTTGGCAGCAAGAGGCGTTTGATTTGTCGAGCCAGCCGCCGGATGTCTTGCTCCATCTATGTGGTGATGGCAGAATGATGCCAAAATACTGCAGGCCAAGAGGAGGGTTCTTCGACTGGTACATTAGGCCACGTCAAGAGTTGGCTTTGATCCAAGTCGGTGTGTGCTTTGGCTGGAGTTGGGTTCCGGCCCTGGCAGGGCACGGAGGACCGGGGCTGATGCTGAGATGATGTGAGGAGTCGACGGCTTTGGACACTCCAGGGTGCGATAATGCAAGATCCAAGATGCAGGGCGCGCTGATCAATTCTGGGCATGGGAACGGCGCGACTCAGCCAGCCTGTGTGGGAATGAATCAGAGCTGGTTTCCCATTGGATGGTTCCACTCATGTTATCGGGTGCGGCCTGGTGCACCAATTTTGATGTACACCAGTAGTGCAGATAGGATGAGTGCTTAGGCTTTCCAGAAGAACTCAATCGTGGTCCAATGTATGGCAATTGAGTCGAAGCTGCAGGCTATTGTCTCGTTGCAGTCATGCAGCGAAAAATGGCGGGCGGATTGCAGCGCGGGCACTGACCGAGACAGTTGCCAGCTATTCGTCGATCCCTTTCAGGCCCTCAGGTCCATCCGTGATTGACACTGGCACAACAGAGGGGTCAAGCTTTTCGGAGGTCGTCGGCATCGTCGACACACTTTGGTAGGCCTCGTCGGCGAGGGTGGATTTGGTGTGGTTGTGGTGCGTGGACATTGGGGTAAATCTTGCCCTGTCTGTCGGCAGATCCGCGATCGACTAGGCGAACCTTATCCGCAGGCTCCCTCCTTACAGCCGAGGCCTATCGTGTTCCAAGTCCCCAAAAAAGCACCAGAGCGCCGATCAGCATCAGCAATTGATGGTGAATGCGTGGCGGCCTCCTCCTTGGGACCTCCATCGTCGAAGTGCGGCTCAAAGTTCGGAGCCCACGGTCGTGTCTGGGGCATTGGCCTTGGCGAGCTCACCATTGAAATCCTTCAACTCCACACGCACGGGCCTGGAGTCTTCAGCGGAGGGGTCGTTGACCAGGTGTGTAGTGGGGCACCAAGAGGGCGGAGGGGCGGTTCTGCCAAAGCTGAAGCTGGAGGTTGGAGCCGCTCTCAAGCTTTGACATCGTATGTGTGGTTTGCTGTGCTGGTGGTCCGGTCCACCAACAAGTCGTCTAGGTAGAGAAGTACTGATGGCGGCGGCGGCGGCGCAGTGCTCACTGCTGCTTTCATTCCGTTGCTCACTTTCCGTATCCTGTCATTCTCGCGCACCTGTCGCAGTAGTAGATGCCAGTCCCCACTCGGATCATGCCGTACATGCTGGCATCGTCCGTTGTTGTCATCTCCACGCAGCGGGCGCAGCGGAGACAGCGGATGACCTCGATTGACGCGACGGGACGCTCCATGCTTGCTCGTACGGAGCTTGCTGAGACATCAGAGTCTGATGACGAGAAGGAACCGTACGAGGATGATGATGAGGAGCTGTCGTAGTGCTTCTTCGACGGCCGTGCTGGGGACACCATCATTGCGGCTGCTGCTGTTAAATAGGCCCTCTGCCTGTTGACTCTGTTCGTGGGGTCTGACAGCTGTAGTGCTAGAGCTGTCAGGTCGATGCGATGGGCACTTGTTGTTGAGGCTGGCGTCTGAAGATGCGGGTTGCTTCTGGTGCAAAGTTTTCTTGTTCGTGCTGGATTGAAGTATCGCTGGTTTGGACTTTGAAGGGTGGGAGGGCCAAGTGATAAGGTGGTCAAAGAAGGAAGGGGGCCGTGGGAGGGTCTTATGGATCGAGAAATCTGGTGTACATCCGGGCTCAGGATTAGAACATGGGAGATCGGCACAGCAGGAACTGAATGGGGGGTGTGCAGGGGACGCCAGCTACGTACCTTTTCGATGCTGGTCCAGACACCATCTTGGCGGTACGTACTCTGTGCTGCGCGCCCAGCTCGCCAGGGCGACGAGGGGCGGTGCCAGGGTTCTCCTGGCAGTGTGCAGTGAGACAGTCGCATCCCAGACACACGGACGGGTGGGTCGGAGGCTCGAGATGCAATTATCGGGTCTGTCCTGTGTGACCAGGGGGTTTACCTCTGGCAGCGGGGTCTTTTGCTCAATCCCGACTGCCTGATTATGACTGCGCAAGAGGATTCATTCCTCTGGTACTGTAGGGCGGGCAGTGCTCCACGCTAAAATCTGCGTACCGCGTATACTGCGTACCCGCCTCTCACACTCCTGGGCAGCTGCCAGAATGGGGGCCTCGTCGCTGTCTGGACTCCAACGGACCGTCTCAAAACGGACATTGCAGGTGGGTCCAGTCGCTGGTCCAGCCCGTTGAATTCCCACAGTTTCATGGACATTCAGTACTGTAACTGTAGACACCAGTTCCTCACACAAATTGCCCTTGTGAAGGATGATGCCTGTCTGACTCTGCACAATACTGCGGCCAGACTCATGTCTCCCGACTACATGCGATGGAGATTACCTGCAGCAACGTGCAGATGGTATAATTATTATGGGCCGTGGTTCGCACAAGGCCACGTAACCGTGGACAAACATCCCACAAGTTTCACGTTTCGACAAGAGACTGCGTGTCCGTGACGAGGTTTCTGTGTGAGGGTGAGGCCGCTGCGCCAGGTTGCACTTGCGCTGCGAGAAGCCCGGAACATCCAATGGTGGGGAGTTTCTCGCTGGGCAAGATAACTCCGAGACTTGGCCCCGAGGGCGTGCCAATGTGCCGAGACAGCCTAACGTCTTGTAGTTTGTAAGCTGACTGACAGCCCCCTCCTCCCAGCGGCCTTTGGAGTCACGCCGTGCGCTGGGCTGGGTGACCGTGCAGTCACTTGCCCAGGCGTTGCAGCCTGGGCTGGGCCTGAGAGGGAATAAACCGCAGCATGTCCTCCTTCCTATCCGTGTGAGCCGTAGGTACAGCCGTGCTAACTTGAAGTGCCTGGGTAGGTATGGTTGCTGTGTGTCGCCATCAGCGCCGCGTCCGGATGCGAAAAATTGGACCACTCTATTTGACGCTGGAGCCTTCTCCCCATCCGGCCCATCCAATCTGAGGTGATGCGGCAGTAGCACTAACAAGCCGAGTCTCCTCCCTTTCCCCGTGGAAATTGCGGCCCTGCTCCGGGGAAGCTCGTCGTTGTGCCTCCTACATAGTGCTCCCCTATTTTCCGAATTTGCGGGCGACGGCGGAGGTCACAGCTTGATCTCGCCCGTCAGGGGGGGGCCAGGCGGTCCAGCGGTCCAGACGGGTGACGGGCCAGCCGGGGAGCGCTGGGTGTGTGATGGCCTGATGGTGGGCAGCAGCCCACAGTAAAATGGAAGAGGTGACTGACCAGCCTAGCCAGCCTGCCAGCCAGCGGCCCCGAGGGACTAGAGGGAGTGAAACGGTGGGGAAACCGGAGACAGCCAGCGAAGCGACACGGGCGAGTCGAGAGTCCAGACTCAGATCCGCACCCAATCTTAGATCCACGGGCCCCTTTTCGGGCTGCACGTCCTGCAAAGTCGCTGCAAGGTCTGGGTCACACAGGGCAAACCGTGGAGAAGCCGGGCTCCAAACGGTCTCCACAGGCTTCCTGTCCAGGCTGGCAGGTTCTGTCACGCACTGACAGTCTCAGAGAGTCTGGGTCTGCGTTGAACGGAGTCCGCTGCCGTCTGGGCACTGAGTCTTCAGCTTGGCGACTCCTCACCTGCATGCAGGCCGTCAGAAGCCATTCTAGCATACGAGCATGCTCCGTACAATATGGCATGCTGCCCTGGCTATTAAACTGTGTACAACATCCCGGCTGGCTGCTGCTTTCGCCTCGATGCAGGTGCCAGCAGTGGGCCCAATGTGCCAACGCTCTGCCTTCTGCCCTCCTCAGCCGTTGGGCCGCAGAGGGAAGGCGGATGAGGGCATGTAGGCATTTGGGGGGTATTTGGGCAGCCAAGGACAAGACCGTTTCGAACGGCCCGTCGAACCTCGTTATTAGGATGCAGCTCAATGCGAGGTTGAAAGAAAAGAGCAGGAGGTTGAGCCGTCCTCGCCAGCTGGCCGGCTCGGATCATCGAGATGGCAGCCTCACGCCAATCCGGGCACGGCACGTAAGCCACGTCGATAACGACGCGTCGTTGAGCCAACGATCCTGAACGGCGAATGGTCGGTCTGTTGATGGCGAGTAAAGGTCTGAGACGATGCATGGCGCATCTCGATGATGGGCGTCGGGAAATGACCAGCGTCATTCGCCCGACAGCGGTGTGGGAGTTGCCGTTGTCGAGTCGAGTTAGGGATCGAAAGAACTGCCATAAATTTGCCACCCATCGAAGCCAACGACTGCAGACTGCCAGAGTGACAGTACTGACATCAGCCACATGCGGTAATTGTGGGTGGCAGTACGCAGCAAGGTGTGGTTGTTCTAAAATGTGGATTCAAGCTCCTGTTTTCTCCCAAGAACCCGGTGACTTGTTTGCTTGTCTGTGAAGATCACCTGGAGGATCACCAGCTACGATCGATTCCATGCATACGAATTGTGGTTTTCTGATATCCATGTTGATCACGATGAATCCCATAGCCACGACCACGATGTGCACAGACGGAACATGAGATCCGACGACTGACAGCCTGCAGCCACAACAACCTGATTAGGCGTGCGACTCTGCTGCAGCTCAGCGGCACATTCGGCCGAGAGAGAGAGACGGCTGACGGTCACGCAGTAGGGATCTCGGACCAAATATCCCCCACACCTGTTGAAGCCCCCAGCGCGCGACAGATCATACTGATGATAACCATGGACTTCGTGATATATCAGGTGAAATTGACGTGACAAGGCGCGTCGCTGGCGAGGTTGGGCTGCAATGCACGACACGAAAACCTCAATAAGTAAATATCCGCTCGACCAGACCGCCGTCAGTCATGCACGACGGCATTTTCACTTGGGTATAGCAAAGCAAGCGTGGTGATATCTGCAGGCGTCTCGTGGCCTCTGGTGGTGGATGCTCTTGGAAGCTAAAAATTGGCAACGTGAAAAACTGGCATGCGGAGGATAAATTTGGCAGATCCCTTGCAGAAGGCACGATGCTGCCAGATTCTTCTGCCTCCACCGTCCATGCCTGCGGTCGTTGCCCGTCGGCCAATGACGGCCTACTGATCCACACTGGGGACATGCTGGCCAAGATCTACACGACCGTGTCTTTGCAGTAGGCTACAGTACAGTGTTGGTGAAGATGGAGTCACGGCGTGTGGAGAGGGAAGAGGCTAGGAGAGGTTGATGTCAACATCGTCAGTTCTCAACCGCCCATATTTTCTTGGTCGATACGGCCCCAACCAAATCTGGTCGCGAATCTCCCCACGGTCACGGCCGAGATCTGCGACAGACAACCTCGTCACAGCCTGAGTCTCTCCATTCCAGCCACTCGAAACCACCGCCTGCTCCCGTGCTACACCAAGCCTTACGCGCCAGACATGTTTCTTGGCACTTAGCCCCCCGTTATAGTCTCCTATTTGCATATCTTGACACGCTAGCCGTGGAATTGTCGCCGTCTCTAGCGCCCTTCATGTCGAACCGGACTTAGCAAACAGTCCGCGCCGTTGTCGATGCGCCTTTGAGAATCAGATCCATTGCTTCCAGTCGTCCATCATGGAAGATTCGACAATGCAGGCACGCGTTACTGGCCACCACCAAATCCAAACGGCCTAAACGGCACGTCGCGAGTGGATGCCGGGTTTTCTGGTGGAACTGCTTTCTGCTAGTTGCTAAATAGCCGTTCGGTTCCATTTGATCGGGATCGAAGTTTGGAGTACGGTGTTCTGTGGCTACTGTGGCGGTGCTGACATCACTCACTCGCTCGTGGCAGGATTTCTACGCAGTAGGATCTCGATTCCGAGGTAACTGACCCCAGCTGAAACATGCCGTAGCGAGAGGGAAAAAAGGATCGTGACCACTTGAGCAACTCCTGGCACCTCACTTCCGCCAGCAGCCAATGAGCCAAGCCTCTGCCATCCGTGGCCCTAAACAGGAAAATCGATACGGCGGGTAAAACGAGCGCCTTCATCTGTCATCCCGACTTGCCTCGGATCCAAGAAACGTTGGCGGGATCGCGACATCTGGAGGGCGCCCGGCATGACGGCACCCACCAACCACCACCCGTCAACCGCTACCTAGCGGCCGAGTGTTTGACGGTTACTGCCTGCTAGCGGATTGCCGTGGCTTGACAACAGGAATTCATTGTTTCTGCCCGTCATTGTGGAACTGCACGGACTCGATGCACCCCTCCTCCCACTGCGGGAGTCCCAGCTGGGCGGTATTGCATCTGCAAAGCACCGGTCTAGTCTAGCGGCTTTGGGCCAGATCTCGATGACTCTCTCGGAGCCGATCCTTGATGACACTCCCTCCGGAGCTGACCTCCGTCTATGATGGGCATTCTGCTCTTTTGCCATCGTGCATATGAGAGATTCCGACACCACCGATCGCAAACCCCGATGGTGTTCTCGTCCGACTCCATTCGCATCTGGCTCCGGACCGAGGAGGCAGCCCGACGGCTTGGGACTCGTCCACTCCTACTCCTATTCCTACTCCTTGCAGGCCCCTGTTCGTCGCAACATGACATGCATATACTGCAGCATTGTTGTTTTTCACCTTCGAAACATTTGTGGGCCGTATAGCTGAGTTAACCTAGCAATGCCACGACACGACTGACTTGGCGAACCCTATTCGATTTGTTCGTTGCGTTCCACTGGAACAAGTCAGGAGCTGTCTCGCATGGCTCATGGTTCGCTCAGCCCTGCGATCCGCTTATTATGGTTTGGTGCCAGGGGACCGCGCCGCCCGGGGACAGCCTGGATCATGCCCGCCAACGTGCTGGACCCCTAAAACTCCTTTGAAGTTGTCAATCTCGCGGGACTGAGTCATTCTGAAAATGCCGGGATGGTGCCAGCTGGCGGTCACATCGAGGAACAGCGAAGCCGCCTGTTCGTCAGGCAACATGTTCTTCAGCTGGTGTTATTTCAGGAGAGCCCGGAGAGCCCTTCGGTGGGGTCTGCGCGGCGGGACGAGGAACCAACATCAACACGAAACCCCCCGTCAACAAAGCCGCGGGACGAGTTCCTGCGACCCCCGAACAGGTCTGCGGGATGCCACCTGCGAACGCCTCGCTTCGGCCTAGGCTGCCACTATTTCCGGTGCTCTTTGCAGGCCCTGCCATCCTCTACGCCAGGACCCTTGAAACCTGCTCTACTACGCCGCATCAAGCCTCTCTGTTGGAAACTCACCAACATCCAGCAGTCCTGCGGCAGATGGCCTGTCAACCACGATCTATAAGCACGCACCAGCCCCTGCTGCAGCGACAAATAAAGATCCAGCCGCTTGAAATGCCACATTGGCGCAGGAGAAACGTATCAAATATGGTGGGCGGCCACCAAAATTCCACCACCACCTGTTGGCGGTCCCGCTGGCCGCGCACCATCGCGAAGTCCATCGAGACGTGTGGGTTGACTGGACCGTTTCGGCATTTCCAGGATAGGTCCACATACGGCCCCAAAGCGAGCCACGCCAGCAGCACCTGGGACGAGCAAAAAACCGCTCGCTGCACCGCCCGCGGGATTCGTGGCCCGCGTCGCAGTCCGGCACGAGCTTATTTGCTGACTGGGTGAGGCTTTTTTTCTTTGCTTGTTTGCTCGTTCCCTTCCTATTCCCGCCGGTCGGAAAGATGAAGCCACCCGACCGATGCCCCCTTTGTCCCCGG
Source organism: Diaporthe citrichinensis (assembly GCA_014872995.1). Classification (NCBI taxonomy): domain Eukaryota; kingdom Fungi; phylum Ascomycota; class Sordariomycetes; order Diaporthales; family Diaporthaceae; genus Diaporthe; species Diaporthe citrichinensis. Next base: position 107,296 of record JADAZR010000084.1, on the reverse strand, counting down.
ATCGTCCTAAAATCTCACACTTTGCTTCGGCCTCGGGCTGCACGGCGTCATGCGCGAAAAGGGCGTGGGCTGTCAGACCATGGGCCGCCGAGGCTGCCGTTCCCTCGGTTACAGCGGTCGGCTAAACTTTATTTTTCTGATTATGTGGCAGCCCGCGAGCCAACCTCATGCATCGAGCGACGGCTCGATATTGCAGGCTTTGTGTGGCTCGCTCAGGCTCCTGGCATCTTGTCGTTGTTCGCTTACCTGAATATCTTGGGGGGGTTATTCATTTAACCACCCCCAGGAAACCTTAAGTCGGGTGTTGACTCGGGGGGGCTTTCTGCTGCTTGTGATCTGATGTGATCGTCCGTTCAACCCCGCGCAGAGCGTCTATCATGCGGTTCCGGGAGACACTCGGCCTCCTTGGTGACGCCGGTTGCCATGTGAGATTTTCGTCCAACCGGATCGAGGTGTCTGTATCCCAACATCCTCGCCTGCGCTTCAGATCTGTTTTGCAGGTCAGATCTCCCTGGATCAACGAATCGGTTGCCCTGTGACTGAAGAGATTCGCGATGTCGGTAATAACACTGCCTGTGTATTATTCCTTCACGTGAAAGGAGTGAGTCACTGCATGTGCATACTTCCGCCCGTTGGGTCGTCGTATTCGTTTTGGGCATGCACAATGCGATGCAAGAGCCACTTTTGTTCACATGTCCCGGTCCATACTACATAAAATTGTATCGGATCTTGAGCCTGACTTTTTTCATGCGGCAGTGCGATGGTCTCCTGACTGTTCGACGAACTTCTCCGCCCCCAACGTAAAGTATGATGCCCAAGGATGGCGGTCAAGATTAATGCTATGTGGAGTAGCATAGTCAGTGGTCAAACGGGCTCCAAGGCCACAGGCTGAATTGGATTCATATGACTGGCCGAGAAGCCCCCAATTTTCCAGAGTTCGGATTATGCTTCTCGAGTGCCGAGTAGGTTTCTTTGCGGAGCCTTTGTGGATGGTTTCGAGCCCCTTGGAGGAAAGGAGATCCTTTCACATGTCTCACGTGTCTTATGGTGGACCTGCGAAACCTTCGATATTTGCATCTAGCCTCTTGACGGCACAATTTCGCGGTTCTTTATCGTCGCGGTTACTTATCGTTGCTGTTGTTGCCCGCTGTAAGCCAATATACGCTTCTTGTGCCGCACTGAGAGTGTCGTTGGCGGCCGCGTTCAAAATATAAACAGATAACGCTAGTAATCGATAAAAATAGTTTCACATTGATTGTTTGAAATAAGACAATGTTCTTCAATTCCATAAGTAATTTCAAGAGTGCGGGTCTGGAAGTCCCCACATTATCTTCAGTCATGTAGATGCGCTCTTGAGTTCCGCTGGTTCCATGGCCAATCTCCCCGTGCGTTATTTGTGAGACTCCCCACGGCGTGTAAGTAGATGTAAGTCATTGGCTCGGAAGCTTCATTGTTAGACGACAATGAGGCATTTTCATCTTCCTCCTGGCGAGTCAAGCAGCCACGATCCTTGGGTGAGAAACAATGTCTGTCCCACAAAAGCAGTTCGCAATCCGATTCCCGCAACACAGTGTATGCCTCACGATGGCTCGTTGTGTGGCTCAGATATGCCACAAGTGGTGTGACAGCGTAGGACTTTCATCTCTCGTGCATGGATTTCGATCATCTAATTCTTCTTCACATTCATTCTGGTTGTATTGAATATGTGCTCTATCAACATCGCTGCAGTGGACTGGGTTTATTTGCACGGTTTTCCGGGCGGAACAGCGGTTCGATGTTTTGATGCAATGTACTGTCCGCACGTAGGCGACGTTGTGTGATCGCAGTATTGCCGTAGATTTCCCGACCCAGCACAGCTGCCCGGCTTTCATGTTACGGACTTGCACATCTATAGCCAGACGTGATATGTCCAGAACAAGGCCTTTCTCAAAACTCCATCGGCTCCTCATGACACATCTGGGGTCCACCCCGGGTCGGCAAGCTCAACTCCACTCGGGATAAAGCCAGGAGCGACTGCGCAAGGTTAGCCAAATTCGTCACAATGAATACTATCTTGGGAGTCATCTCTTACCTGTCGTCCCAACGAGCGTCCACTCGCCCAGGCTCCTCGCCGACTGCCACTCCCCCCTCTGAATCGCCACCTGCGGCGCTTGATCGTCAAACACATCCGGGCCGAGCGTTGCTTTCCGCAGGGGCTGCCCGTCGTCGTAGGACAGCGACAGGACAAGCGGCGCCCCGGCGTAGTAGTGCCACACCTCGGCCGCGTCCACGCGGTGCCAGACCGAGTCTCCAGCGGCACCCTCGAGCAGGTAGTAGATGGCGGTGCTGGCGGAGCGGTTCAGGCTGGGTATGCTGAAAGAGTCTTCGAACGTCTGGATGTAGTAGCCCTTCTCATCGTTCGGGACGAGGCTCAGCTTCTCGATAACTTCCTGTGCTGTGCGCTCGTTGATGGGTGTGTGCGGACTGCTTCCGGGCGTTGTGGGGTTTGGCCTGCCGAGGACGGTATTGGGCGCGCTCATGAGCGTGAGGAGACCCAAGAACACAGCAGAGTATTTTAATGAAGCCATGATGCTGATGGGTGCTGATTCTCTGGTATTTCCCAGTTGAAGCTCCTGTTTGCCCAAAGCTGACGTGGGGAAAGTACTTGATTACTGAAGTGCTCTTGACGTGGCTCAGTCTATGGAGAGGCGTGAGAAAACAATAGAAAAGAGTTGAGAGAACTCGTTGCTCAAACCCAGTAGTGGCCCGTGGATCATTTATTGACGCTTGGCTATTGTCCCGTGAAGGCTTGCACTAGTGCTGACAACGTTGCACATTGGCCGGCAGTTCCGTGGATGTTGGTGAGGCTGGAGATGGCGCGATTACAAAACGCCCCCTGCAATATCCCCTGCCACGGTGTGATTTGTCGAAAGATCGGCGTGACTCCAGCAATCCGTCCGTAAATATCAAGTACCAAAGAATTATCCTCCCTCGGATGGCACTTCTTGACAGCTCAACAATATATTAAGCAGATATTCAGCGCATTTCGTGGTGGAGATTTCTTGGAAGTGGGAGTTGTTGACGAAAGTGATTTAGAGCAAGGTCATGAACATGATGCCGCATTGGCTCATGTCTTGTACAACCTGGACCATTCTCCGACCCAGACATCGCATATATGATATGATGTCACCCCCAGAAACTCGGTCCACCGGCATAGACGGTCAGCTATTCTCGGGTCATACGAAATCATAGAGCGCCACAAGCCCGCCTCGCAACTGAGTTGCCAGCTTGTAACATATTAGGCATGTCAGCAGTGGAAAATCAGATGTGTCATTGAATGATGTGGGGTATTTCAATGATTCCCTTCATTTTCTCAGACCATAGGTGGTCTACCTATGGTTCAGTACCTTGTTGCAAAATTCAGAGCTATAACTTCATGGTGCTAGTGTAGCCTGGGTAGTAGCCGGCAGGTGAGTAGGCGGATATGGGTATTTGAAATGTCATTGTAGTATCAGACTTCTTCAACCCAATGTATCAGCTTCTATCTGCTCCTCATCGCCATCGGCCGGAGACCTGATCATGAGACAACAGACAACGCAATACAGAAACATGACACTAATTGCCACGGGTAGGTGTATATACAAGAAAGGAAGGAAGCTTATAACCAGATTCCCCAAGTAGGCAGTGAACATAGGATATGGAACAAAAATGATGGCCGCAGATAACCAGTACACACATGACAAACATACAGGCGAGACATGATATCGAGGCCGATGGTGAGGAGCATGCGATCCGACTGCAAGCCTTAGAAGGATGACAAAAAATCATGAGGCCGGTTGAACGATGAAAACCCAGAACAGCATTGAAGCAAAGGTCTTTGTCCCGCCAACATTGCTAGCAAGCAATTTAAAGATGATGGTCGTCAGATATAGGACCTGCCCCAAGTCTATCGCTGTTGTTGGCATCATCCACGACTCGCCATAATAACGCTGTGTCAGCCACTGTGGCTGTGAATCTGTTCCAAGCGATGGATCTTGTTGTGTAAGTTCATCGTCAACCACGCCGATGAGTTTCTCAGCTGCTTTTCTAACAAGACTGACATAAGAATGATATGAATCAAGATGGGGCACCCGCGTTGTGCGTGACTACAAAATGCGCTTTGTGAAAATTACACTTCACAATTCAAACTCAACCACGAGCACAACAAATTCAATTGCAAAACTAACAAGCGATGAAAGTGAATAGTATTGAACAAGAAAAGGTCAACCATACGGTCTTTCTAACGTAATGACAAACCAGAAAGTATAGTTTTGCATAGCAGACTTCACGTCTTCCTTGCAGCTCCAGTCTATCGAACTGGGCAAACCTAATTACATCGACGAGTGCAAAATAAACACCTAGGTACATAAAGCAAGAAAACATCCTTCAATTGAAGACCTAGGAAGGGGGACTCGCCCGAAAATGTCTAATGACCCACCAGGCATTTATGACAATACGAACAGGAGTTTTCTTGAACATTGACCCCGTGGTGATTTTACGTCCGGGTGTAGACCGCTCGGCGCCAACACGGAGACAAGACAGTTTCAGCCCTAGCCCCGGCAGTGCACCGCCCCGAGACAGCTTGTGGCCCCCCAAGCCGACCGCCAAGTCACGCATGGGTGCGGCAGCAGGTGTTCCCGGCGCGTCGGAGCCTTTCGTTAGTGGCCCCTTTGTATTAGTCAAGACTTTCACGCCTTGGTATAAATGCCCACGACGTCCTGATCGCTGCCGCCAATTTCTCAGGGGACGCTGACCCGTGCTGGGCGCCCTCGTTTTGGACCGGTCGATCAAGGGCGAAGACATCTTGTCGTTCTTGTGCGTCTTGGGCTTTTCGGGTTTGTGTGAGGGCCGCTGGGTGTGAGGCAGAGGTGATATAAAGGAGCTGGGACGGACTCGTGGTTTTCGGTCGGATGAGTGTTAGGCTCTAACATTCGCTTTGAGAGCGACACGCAGAAACCGACTTTTCGATTCCGACGCGCTTAATAGTTCAAAACACCCCTTTTATTATAACTTCTCACCGTCGTTTCCGTGAATCATGATGAACCCAACTGTCTCTTCACTCGTTCTGCTGGCGCTGGGCGCTTGTGCCTCGCCTGTCACTGTACGGCAAACAACCACCGAGCCCATCCAACTCGGTGGAGGTGGCAACTCTGCCATCCAGATCACCATCTCTCAGATCGACCTTGGCGCCGCTGCTCCTCCAGCAGCGGAAGCTGCTCCCGTAGCTGCGCCCGCAGAGGCTCCGGTCGCTGCTCCGGAAGCCCCCCCTGCTGCAGCACCGCCTGCGGCGGCGGCCGGCGATGCCAACGGACTGTTTTCATTCTCGTCGACCATGCTTACCAACGCTACGCCCGAGCAAGTTGTCGACGGGACTACACCCACGGGTGGTCTAGCCGGCGCGTCAGGAACCTTTAATTTCGGCCTTGACGCGGCTACCGACACAATCTGCTACAACATCACTCTCAACAACTTCCAAGGAGACTTCGCCTCTCCGGCGACGACAGCAACACATATCCACGAGGCGGCGGCTGGCCAGTCCGGTCCCCCAAGGATAGCATTCCCCAATCCTGTCGCTGTTGGGGACCCTGCTGCTGGGGTCATGAACAGCGCCGGCTGTATAAAGGGGCCTTTCACCACCGGCGTCGTGATGGAGGGTGCAGATACGGGAGCGGGATTCACCGTGGCCCAGATCGAGGCGAACCCGGCCGGATTCTTCGCGGATACTCACTCGAGTCTGGCTATGCCCGGCGCGGTGCGAGGCCAGTTGGCGTGAAGAGTCAGTCATGGCCGCCTGGAGCCCATCAAAGACCTTGAGAATCATGCAGAATAGACCTTAAACTATTTATAATATCAAACCAAACAACCAGCCATTACCGCTTCCTCCTCCGCCGCTGCCGCTTCCTCTCAGATTTGTCACCGTAGGACACCCATTGTTCCGCTGTAATACTTGTCTTCTCAGAGCACGCCATTCTTCACAACCTCTAAGGGACAGGGCCTACGGTGGCGGCTCTGGTGGCGCCTCATAAAGCGGTCAAATTGGTAATCACCTGCGGGGAGGCTTTCGCGGCAGTCCTGGTGGGGAAAGGGGATGGTCTGTAGGCAGGAACCGTGATATACTTGGGGAACGGGGAGGGGGAGGTCCCCTGCGGACTGTATCTGTATAGAAACAAATAGCACTGGCGAATGGACTATGTGATACGACAGCGATATGCTTATTCCAGTGTATCGACGTTGGACCAGATCGGCTGGGAGCCACGGGACCTGTGGTGCATAGCTCATCTGCCGCAGGAGAATTTGCTCTTGCTCTTGCTCTTGCTCTTGCATCACTCTTCTTGCTGCCGGCAAATTGTCTCTTAATGACTGTCACAGAGGTAATGTGTACTACTCGGCTTAAGATCTCCCAGTCCTGACTTCTCCTTGAATTCGCTCACTCACGCCCACACCTTCTGTCCCGAAATGCCAGTTGCATCTCACGGCATTGTCTCCGCCAAATTTCCGAACTCCGCCGTTTGATCGTGCAAGCGAGTTTTACCGCCGAATTAAATCTCTCAGCTCAGACATGCATGTGGGTGGAATCGTGTGAGACTATCCCCGAACTGGATGTTGTGATTTGCAGAATGGACTCACAGGAGAAGCTAGAACAGAGACCTTTCAAGATTCCGACTAATAAATATTGGAAGAAGATAGACAAAAGGACTCTTTTTAGTATTTGGCCGACAAACTGTCGGTCACACGTGTCGAAATGTACAGGACATCTACAGGAGCTACTATTCAGACCTGCATATACGAATCCTGTCGCCACAGTACTAGCAGATGCATTGAGACAATCGCTGGATTGCTTAATAACAATTGCTGGTTCGAGCAACATACTATTCCCGTCGCAGCCTACAACGTCAGCGAGCCAAGGATCTTTCAAGGAACTGTCTCTCACTTTCCCACTAGGCCGTCCGACAATACTGAGGGCATCGTCGCTCTGGTGTTGAAAGTCCGAGGCTCGCTTGGGTCTGGTTTCCGAGCGGGCATGAGGATGCAAGGTGTGACTGGAGTCAGGACTCCCCTCCTTCAGAAATTCACAGTTATCGTCTAGTCTTCCGTAGTTGCCACCGCTGGTCTCCTGCTAACCAGGTATGACACAGACGAGTATATAAACACTATGACTTCCCGTGGAAAAGGACTTCCTCTCTCTCATCACCATCACCAAAGAGCCCCAACAGAGCCAGACACTTCATCCTCCTGCTCCATATTCTCTCTTCAAACCTCCATCAACACCTTTATCATGCAATTGACAGCCATCCTCGCCCTCGCCGTCACGGCCGCCTGCAGCGCCCTCCCCGCTCAACTCCCGGCCGGGGTCGAATATACCCAGTTGTCGACTGCGGACATCCCCGAGTCGATTCTCCTCGCCGCGCCTGGCTTCAACGAGACGGCTGTAGCATTCGTCGAAAGCCGCGACGGGGACCTGACCAAGCGCGCCAACCACGGCGTGTACCTCTGCGTCGACGCCGGCTTCAGCGGGTACTGTGTTCACATTGTCGCCCCTTCTGGTGTCTGTGGTAAGTATATGTGTCTGGCTGTTCATCTCGTTTCTAGTGTATTCTATCTGAAATCAAGTGCTGATATCTCCTTCAACCTGGTGCAGTTCCGTTGGGCGGCGATTTGAATGACAAAGTCAGCGCTGTCGGACCTGACGCTGGTGGATATTGTCGATTCTACTTGTGAGTAGCTTTCATGCACATTAATTCCAGGACCTGGTTTCTGACGCGTGCTCATTTTAGTGATGCGGGCTGCACCGATGACGATGGCTGCAAGCACTTCGACCTGACGAGCCCAGGCCGTTCCGACCTGAACCAGGCGGGTACTGGCGCCTGTGCTGGAGTGAACCCCAACGACAAGGTCACTAGCTACCAGTGCTGGGACTCGTAAATGGAATGAGCATTCATGATATTATTCCGACGTTCCGGTTCATAGTAGATTGCTTCTTGGGAGTGGATGGGGGAGCAGGCGTGCCGCATCTAAATTGATATGTGGACTTCATAGATACGCGTGCTCATGTATCCAACATACATGACCGCATACTTTCCTAATGATTAAGTTTTTGTCGACTCATGAAGAGAGTTCTTTTTTATTTGGCTCCAACATCCGACTCAAACTGCTGAATCGTTCCGGTCCCAGAGGTGCCTGGGATCAGCTCACTCTTCACCCAGTTCTGGGCACAAATGATAATGGCACAGCGGCTGTGGAAAGTAAGCAGATATGGACCCCTAGATAGTCATTGAATTACCCGAAACCCATCACTACTATAAATATTGATGATACTGCCGCTGGCGCCCGAAATTCTTATTGACAAGTGCACCTGAGCGCAGATGCCAATTTCTCGATAGACTCGAAGGACTCCCCGACAGCTCGCACTGGAGTCGGTAGACTCGCTCTTCCTTGGCTAAGGATATAGCATAGAAAAGTGATGGTCCAGGTTTCAGTCCACAATACAGGGAAAATGGATGCAGCCACACCTCTGGGTGTGTTTTGGCCCTCATATGGTGTCATCCTAGATCCAACAGATTATCAGTGCAACCGGCAGATCGATAATCACCACTCAGCCCATACATGTTTCTCCAATCCAGCTGAGGCTGACATGCATTGTCTCACCCTGTTGCGAGGCATGCGCATGGGTTGGGCAGGAATGCTTTGACATGTGTCAAGGTTACACTCAGGTGGTATCTCGAACCTTTTGAATCACTGTGGCAAGGCACTGTAACCTGCGGTAGTTTTCAAGGAAGCATATGTGCCTCCTGAGCCCTACCTCAAGCGTTTCCCATTAGCTGCCGGCATATCCAGAGTCCTGCCAACGTTTCTGAGCATGCTTTCATCTTGTACAGGTCCTTGCCTAGCGACGGTGCCCGGGTGAAGAAGCCTGCAATGTACCGAACCTGCCATATGAGCTTGAGATTAAGTAGGTACATATGACGCAGATACACTGTACAGCTGCGACTTAGAACTGCAACACCGCGGCCGCCATCCAAGAGCATGAAGTAGTTTGATTATATCCCCCGCTCCAGAAGCAACGCCTGGGGGGCGGGTTGTGATATCTCTTCTCATTCCCACTTACACTGGCAGGCCATGAATGACTAACTGACATGTTGACTAAGTTGATTTGACAAGCCGTCAGTCATGCCAGTTTCATGCACGACATCATCCCCGTCATCACATCACCAGCCCCACCTACATACCACCGACTCCCATCTGCCGTTCCCTAGCAGCCCGGGAGTCCGGAGGGGGCCAGCAGCACCGGGGGTGTTTGGCCTGTGTACAGACTGTGTGATGACCAAAACGAGCCAAGTGACCTCATAGCAGGCTTGTAGCCCCATCCCAGCCGCCGCCGCCGCACAACACGCACGATACGAGACAGCCAATCCGGCTCCTGGAGTCCATCAGCCGCGCGAGGTCATGCCGCCCCCTTCGGAGAATTTCCCCCCTACCTTCCCCACTGAACGTCCTGCGAGTCATTCTGCGCCGGCCCGCCTCAGGGAGCAAGCCTGATCGGGGTGGTGACCTGTTTCTTGCTCGGGGTCGGGCCTGCACTTGTTTGTCCTCGAGTAGGGTTCGTCCAATGGTGGAAGGTCAGTCACGTCGAGGGAAAGGCGGCTGGGCCGTGCTCGACGCGGTATCCGCGCCTGCTCCGGGAAAATTAACCCATTGGAGGATCTCGTGCTGGTTCTTTCAGCAAGTTTTCCTTTTTGGCTTCGGGCTCCAGCGAGGATCCTCCGAAGTCACGGTTGTCACGATCGTCCCTGGCAGTAGTACACTGTGCTTCCGGCGTGCGTGGGCCGTCACAAGGCACAGATGTGTGAGCACAGAGCAATCAACTCAACCCCTTCCAGAGGCTTGTTGGGCTGGACTCCGGGCAGGACCAGACAAGGCAGGTAATCAAAAGAAAAGCAAGTTTGGACCGAAAACCCGGGACGTTTGTCCCCTCGTGCGTTGGCTTCTCGCAACCGCACAGGATGAACCCTATGAGCACAGACAGTGAACACATGTACATGGCTTGGTGACTTGGCAGGGCGGCCCAAAGCGCACGACGACCCTTCGATCCCCCTCAATACTCGGTACTTCAGTTAGTCGAGGGCAAACTCTAAAAGCAGAGGACCAAGCAGGTGGGACAGGAAGTGAATCACGAGGGTTTCGAGAATAATGTTTATTTTTCTGTCGCCTCCCCCTTTGCCACTGCCACAGCTGCACTGCAGTATCTGCTTGCAGCTGAATCTCTACAGAGTGAGCACCGTTTCCTTGTTTTCGAAAATCTCGTACTCGTCCCCAGTATCTCCACACACGCCCCATCTTCCGTCACTCCAGCTCTATCCTTGTTCCCATTTCGTGAGTTTGTTGTTTTCTGGTGATTGGTGATTGATTGATTGTGTGTGTGTGTGCGCGTGTGTGCATGTTTGTGACGGTTGTGTATGTAACAGTGTGTGGTGTGTCTTCCCAGTTATCTCCCAAGAATTGCATCGGTACGAGGGGGGCGACGAAATAACAGAGGGTATCAGAGCGCAACGAACCCCACATCCCGCCAAATAAGTGCCCATCTTTAGTGAACATTCATCCTGACCTTGGCTTGTGTGACCTGGCCTCCTCGAAGGTAGTGTGGGATCCATCCGATTCGGTTGCCTGGCTGCATGTGACGTACCGCAGACAACTCTGTGTGGGCCGGGAGCCGTACCAGTGAGGGGAAATCGGGCCACCGTGGGAGCGTCGTGGTGGCAGCTTTCACGAGGGCTGGCTGTGTCCCGGTTTGGAGTGTCTTGGAGTGTCCAGCTGGTTACAAGGTACAAGTCGCTGGTTGGAGTGCAATGCCAGATAGAAATGTAGTCGAAGCAAAACACAAAATCGCCCATAACATGCAGCTGTAAACAAAAAGAAAACGCAGTTCGTTCCCAAAACCGTGACTCCCACGCACAGAGAAAAGAAAAAGGAAATCAGAAAGACACAGGACCGAGCTTGAGCCCTAAGCAGGAGTCTGATCGGTTGATTGTGTGCTCCTGGAAAGGTGGCAGTAGTAAAATTAAAAAGGCTACAAAAGGAATCGCTTTCCGGGTGTGACGGCCTGTGGTCGGCTGAGGAGGTATAGACAATCTTTGCGGTGTCGAAGAGGTAAAAGGAAATCGTTATATCGTCATTGACTGAGCAGTCGCGGTGCTCTATATGGGTCTGATATCAGAAGACGGTGGTGTGTTGTGAGATCGCGTGGGTGCGGATGAGTGGATTCTCGGTGTCGAGGTCGGTCATACGTCGGAAGTGAAGGCGCCCGCTTCGACAGGGTGGAATCAGTCTGCTATCGGCACGAACACCGGCCAATATCCAAGCTAAAATGCTTTCGCTGCCAGTGAATATGCATCACATCACAATACAGCAGCCGCAGCCTCCCTTCTCTTTCTTGCCTGTCTGCTCCGGCTCTTTCTCCGGAATATCCGGCACCCTCGTAATCTGCATTGGTTCCGGAGACTCAACGCGCGATGGTTGTTTCGGGCTTGTTAATGGGCTCGCAGGCGGCTTGTCCTGGATCTTGGGCATGGTAGAGTAAGAGCTGGACCGACCAGGTGATGCAGGGCTCTTCGGGATGTCTGGCGATTTTAAGGGCCAATCGTCAGCCGGCTTCTCAACCTCCTGCTTCACTATCTCGTCAGATGACGATGATGGTATGTTCTCCGGAGGCACCAGGAAGCCCTCGCCCGTAAGCGGCCTGAAGTCCTTGTCGTAAATGCTCCCGAACTTGCCCTCCTGCTCCCACTTTTCCTGCTGCAGTCGCCTGGCCACGGTGGGGAGGAGCTGTTGGTCTGGCGGTAGGCGAGGGTCAGGCTTGTACGCAGACACCAGCCATGGCGGGTCGCCCTCCATCGGCTTGGAGCCCATGGACAGCTCACGCTCCCCAGACCTAGTGGAGGGTCGTGCGTTGCTGTTAGCCGCCCCGTTCTTGGGCTTCGGTTTCACCTTGCCACGCGCTTCGGGTGGTATCGACTTGGAAGGTGCTGAGCCCTTTCGGGGCCCGGTGGGTGTCTGCTTCTTGGGAGACAGGTCCGTGGTCGCAGCGCGCTTGGCTGGGTGGGCCTTGAAGGTCGGAGACGGCTCGAGGTTCTTCAAGGTGGTACTATTCGACCTTGAGCGAGCCTTGGGCATCTCTATCCGCTTCTCAAGCTCCTCAGGACTGTTCTCCCTCTTCATCAACTTGTCCCGTTCTAGGTGCGTTGTTGGGATCGGCAGTGGGCTCTTCTTGGGTACAGGTATGCGAGAGCCCCCGGCGGGCTTAGAAGGCGCATCTCCTTCAGCCTCGGCCTCCTCGATCGGTCTTGAATCCCAGCCGTTTATTGCCTCAGACGTGTCAGGTGTCTTAGGCTCCATGGCATGCGACGAGTTTTTCCTAGACCTCGACGAATTGTCCTGCATGGGCTTCCTCGCACTGCTCTGACTCCTGTCCCTCCGAGGTCTGCTCCGAGATCGAGATTGGGGTAGGGTGATGCCGGCTGCCTGCAATTCCTGGCTCTCGATCTTGGCGAGTAGGTCCCTGTGGATCCATTTCGAGTCCTCGGCCGACAGGTCCAAATGATCCTTGCTCCTCGTCTGCGTACGACCGCTGCGTTGGTAGTCATCGTCGAAGGGCACGTCGACTACATTGTCGGGCCTATCGTCGGAGTCGTCCTCATCGTCGTTGCTATGGGATCGCGAGACCGCACCAGCACCTGGTCCGTTCACCTGATCTCCACCACTCGAGGCCTTCGATGACGTGTCCAAATCCAAGGCCGAACCGTTCTCGTCTCTTGTGAGGTTATGTGACCTGTAGATTCCGTTTGCGGTATCGGTCTTGAGGGTGGTTTTCTCGTGGTAGGGACGATTCTGGGTGCATTGGTGAACCAAGTCAGTGTGTGAACCCCTCACCGACACATGATGTGCTGATCTCGGGACGCCACCGGGAGGGGGCAAGCAAACTCACCTCGTGTTTAGCCGACGTGAAGTCCCACGAGAAGCCGTTGCCATCACCATGAGAACTGCTCGGAGGGGTCAAAGTGGTGGCCGTCTGGACGGCGGACAAAGCGGACATGTTTTCGCGGTAGCCCTTTGGGGGCTGCACGTGGAAATTAGGCAGGGCGCGGCGGTAGGGGGTGGAATGGCCCGTCAGGTTGGTTCCTCGTGCCGCTGAGACAATTGAGACTGGACCCTCGTGCCGCCAGAGGGCCAGCAAAGTGACAAGGCGCAGACTTCAATTGACGCAGCGGCAGTGGTGTCGGGATGGTCGAATGAGGGCGGTCGGGGGCTTCGTCAGATGGAAAAACCGGACTGCAGTGTCGAAGCTTCAGTCCAGCGGCAGCACAGCAGCAGTAAGCAGCAGCAGCAGCAGCAGGGTGTGAAGATCGGAACGGCAGGGTGGTGGTGGGCAGGGTGAAAGTGGTCGGTACTGCCGATATTATTGCAGGCGCTGGGCCAATCAATCTGTTGCTGGGCCCGCACCGAGGAGCCAGGCTCGCATCGGCTGGTGCTCTGGAGCCTGTGCCCAGGTGAGGAGGGAGCGGCGAGAGGCAGGCGGGCGGAGAGCGGTCGGCTTTCCCCGCGGCTAGGGTCTGTCTGTCTGCATGTACAGCGCAGCGCATCCGCTGGCGAGCTGGCGGGATGGGGGTTGTGAGAAGTGACAGGAGCAACAAGAAGAGGGAGTAGAAGAAAAAAAGAAGGCTGCGACCACAAATGGGGAAACAAGGTGAGACGAGGTGTGGGTGGCAGTGGGAGGGAGATTGATTCAAGTGGGCGATTGATCCGGATCTCGTTGAATTGCGACTGTAACCGTGCCCCCCAAACTTGCACGCCCAACTGTGAATTGAGCCCAGCGACCCGTGACAGTGGCCGTGTGGCCGTGACCTTTGACCGAGTGCTTTGCTTCTGCTCCGCTCTGCTCTGCTCTGCTGATCGGACCGGATCGGTTGGCTGCTGGGGCTGGGCTGAGGCTGATTGTTTCGAGAATCGAGACCAGACAAGAGATAAGACAAGAGACAGGAGACACCAGGGGTGCTGCCCACAAAGAAAGAAACGAACGTCAGTCAGTCAGTCGATCAGTCTCAATTGCCTGTCTGGGGTGCCAAGAAGAGAGAAAGAGAGGGACGAAAGGGCCGTTCGTCTGCTTCTTGCTCTGATCCGGGTTTGATCTGGGAGAAGTTGAGGCTGTGCCTGTGATCTGTGCTCCCTGGACTCTGCGCTGTGTCCAACGGCAGTTAAGAGGAGAGCTGGTGATGATGAATTGGAACCCTGTCTTCCTCTTGGCCGTCCTGTGCTGGGTTCTGGGTTCTGGCTGCTCACGCATTGATTCCTGAGATGAATCCGGCCGCCGACGATTTCTGCCAGAGATTGGCCTGTGGGAACAGGGACGGGCAAAAAGTGCCTGCGCCCGGACCACACAGCAGCACACGCTGCACAGCCAAAAGCAACCAACAGCGCAGACAGGACAGACTTCTGTTCTGTGCAGTACCAAAATGTGCAAGCCCGTTCCAAACGTTTCCAACTGCGGCCCTGGAACGACGGTTGCAACCTAATTTTTGGCGTGCATCTTGTCTGGGTCTCTGGTAGTGGCACTTGCCCAGGCGAGAATGACGGCATCCACCCCCAAAAGTCCAAGCCGCCGGGACCGCATGAAAGGTGTGTTGTCTCTGTCATTTGACGTCTGCAGTAGAACATTAGGTAACGCATGGTCGGTATTTCCCGCCCGTTATACCGGGTAAGGCTCGCGATAGCCTCACTAAAAACCACCACATCTCGACAGCATAACCTGCCATCTCGCTTTGCACCTCCCAAAACGAGTCCCCGCTGGCTCATCAAGCGCAAGGATTCGCCAACGGCGCGCCCCAACCTGGGAAAGGGTTACATCCAGTCCGTCTTCCCCGGGCCTTCGAGAAAAAAAAGGGGGGGCACCCCTGAACAGGGTGGTCCGTGACCGTCAGCTGGTGCCAAAGGGGGGAAACAAAAAAAGATGCAGCCAGACAGGGCCGCCGGGTATTCGACGTAGACGTGCCTGGACGCGATAAGATCATCCTGATATAAGGCAGACTGACTGCAGCCAGCCGGGTGATATACAAGACATACATTGTATATCAAACACCCAAGGCTGCAGGTTCCCGCGCACGCTCTGGTGCGCCAATCTGGACTGCGTGCACACGTACGGGCACCCGTGGGGGGCGAATGTAGGGGCCGAAACAAATTATCCACCAGGCGGCTTTCTTGCCTGCGCAGATAGACTTTCACGGACCCTGCGGCGGGTAGGTTCCTGTGCGGAATCATCACACTGCCGACGTCTCATCATCTTGGTGTATATGCCTCACGGATGCATCCATTCCTGCTGCTCTGCGCCCGCTATGAACTACGCACACACAGCACAAACGCTGTCAATACACACACACGGCTTACCGGTCGCCCAGATGCTACCTGCCGGACTTCTCAGAGTCGCAACTGACCCCCCCACCAGTCCGCAATCTTCCGGTCCTGATGGCCCGTCGAAAGTTCGTGTGAAGTTGGCGCGCGCAGGATACGGTAGCATGTGGAAGTACGACCTTGGCGGCCCGACTGGCAACTAAAGCCGTGGCCGACATCGAGCATCTTCAAAGCCCCCGCGTAGGCTGAACCATTCCCGCAGGCGGCCCATGCCCGCTGCCACCCACACTTCAGAGACCCAACCGGCGGGAATACAGGACACATACACAATATCATCACCGCCGACCACCAAGGCGGGCGGGGAGGGGGGCTCAAACCGCCGGCAGCCGTAGCACCGGGTCCGGGAACGGCCTCTCGCCCATCATATCCGCCGACGAGGTCGGGTGCAGCACCAGCTGCCTCGTGGCGAGCTCCGAGTGGATGAAGCCCTCGGGCCCGCCCATGTAGTCGCCCATCTTGACCTCGTCGAAGACGAGTGGCTCCTGCCGCGTCCGCAGCATCGCCACCTCCCTCCACACCCTCTTGACACCGGCCGCCATCCGGAAGTCCCACGTGCTCGTCCAGCTGATCACCCCCGTGTTCTCCACCACTAGAAACCGGAACACACCTGCGTCCCAACGGGTGGCGTTATACAGCTCCATCGCCTGCAGCGCCGGCATGTCCCTCGCCGCGAGGCCCGCCGCCCGCAGGACGCCGTTGACCTCGTCCGGGAACGCCACCTCGGCGATCATGCGGGACGTCAGCGTGAGCCAGCGGAGGTGTTCCCACCGCGGCAGGGCCGGCGGGTTCGGGACGCCGGGCTTGAGGCACGCCCACGGCTGGAAGAAGTCCTTGGCGTCCACCGCGAACGAGCCGCTGAGCTCCTGGAGGTGCGTGCTGAGGCGCCGCAGCCCGTGTGCCAGGAAGGGGAAGCGGATCCGCGTGTCCCACATGTCGTTCTGGTCAAAGGCGCCAAAGTGCTCGAAGATGCTGATGCGCTTCAACGTGGTCGGCCAAAAGGGTACCTGGCCGGCGAGTTCTGTGGTTGGTAGACGTTAGCGGGCGATTCAGGTGGGCCTTGAGTGCGACTCTTCGGAGTAACGACTTATGGGGCACGTTGGCATGCTTACCGCTGTCGACATCTTCCTGGGCAGGCTGGTCTACCTGCTGCCACGGCTCGAAGCGCACCTCTTTCAGACGAGGTAATGACCTCAGGACTGGTATGAGTGATGTAGCCGAGACATTGCGGAAATTCCGCCGGAGTATAGAAAAGCTCGTCACCACTTCGACCATGTGCAAGCCGTGGATGCCCTGAGGGTCAGGTATAACTAGGAGCATGAAGTCCAGCAGCGAATCAAAGTATCTTGAGTTTCCATCTGCATCCAGTCCTGCCTCGCCGAATAAATTCCTCTTATCACTGTATCCAAGAATCGGTGTCAGCTTTGCCGGCGTCGAATATGTTCGAACTAGCCAGGTTCAGAGCAGGGCACGAGAGCTCACCTTGGAGAGAAGGCACTGAGCTCGAGGCTAATGCCGCGGCCATTTCTCGACGACCAAAACTCCGGCGTGTTCCATGGCTCGAGCAGCTTGAAGAGGTCGTAGAGAGCCATAGAGTACTTAAAGTTGTTCTCCTCCTGATCCTGTTCATTCTCCGGGACCTGTCTCGACCTGCGCGAGTACTCAGGCAGCTCGACCCGGAGCCATAAGCGTCTGAGCAGGGCCCTACGGCGGCCGGTCACGTACTCTTCGAGCTGCGGCAGGTCGGTCTGCTTCACGGCGAGGGTCCCAAAGGTGGCCTTCTCGATCTCGGCTTGCCACGACTTGCAGACGACGGCGTATTCGGCCATCAGGTGCGACTTTGCCTCATCCTCGGCGAGTATCTGCAGGATCTTATGGGAGAGCTCGTAGGGGAGGCGTTCCCAGGACGAATTGGGGTTGGTTTCCTCATCCGTCTGTGAGTCTTCTACTCTCGAGGCGCTCCGTGCTCGAGCGGGCTCCTCCCGCATGCCCTCCTCAGAGATCACATCATCCAAGTCGTCCTCGCCCGAAACTTCCTCGTCTGGGACACCCATTTCAACGTCATCATCAACGTCCTCCCAGTCATCGCGATCACCCATCTTGAGACCAGTGTGCTCTGGAGAATCTCTGTTCGGCCTTGTAGATATCCAATGATAGATAGACCTGATGTGTGTGAACCAAGACGGCTAACCAAACCTCGTGCTAGACCCCCTGCGATCCTTGAACTGTTAGCTTGCATGCTTGGTTGGCAACCCCTTGGAAATGGGATCATAGTAGGAGAAACAGGGTGTCGACCAGCTGAATCCCATGTTGGTCCAGCTGAGTAATCTTGCTGCTGGCCGGCGATGGGGTGTCCGAGACGGCTGGCCAGGCCCGGATGAAGAAATTTTGGGCCGAGAGTAAGATCTCACATGCCCGCTCATTGTTGACGAAGAACGCTTCTGCGCCTCGGGGACATGATGCCCCCGCTAATATGATTTGCAGGAGGTATAACAATGAAATGGTACGTACCTTCGTGGAACTTCAGCCTTGTTGGTGTGACGATGAGTGATGCTTCGCCTTGGTTGGGGGTGGGCAGGTGCAAGGGTTGCTGTTCTACTACCTGCGGCCGCCGTCATGCCACAGTACACAGCACCCGCTGCAGCCTGCTCGTTGGACCGTGCGCCCATTGACTCACACAGTCCCCACGCTACCCGCTCAACTTCGACGTCTGCTGTCGACGACCATCTCATGACCACCACCCACCTCGCTCATCAAAGATCAATCAGAAACAATTTTGTCCTTGAACTCTTCCTTTTGCCTATGAAGAATGCAATTGCCTCTTGTTTGAGCTCATCTTTGATCACGTTTACCTGCGCGCGCTTCGTGACAACCCTCTCACCTAGCAAGTGCTTACTCAACCATCTCCTACAGCCCTCAGCTGGCGGCTCTTCTCCGACCTCAACCTCTCAACCTTTGACCAACATCCTGCTCTCATGACACGATTTTGGAAACAGCTCATCGCCGGCTACTGTGAATGCCAGAGAAGTTATGTGGTGAAATCATAGCAGTTTTGTGCACTATGTGGCAGACTCCAGCGCCCACAGTTGCCAGCACCAACGGTCCCAGCCGCCATGGCGTCAGCTACCCAGGGCGAGGCGCAAAGGCAGCCTCGGTTTCGAAGGACTCGATTCGTGTGTGTCTCAGACACACACAACCAGACGGTCAAACTACCCAAGGGTGATGTCCTCATCCATGCTGGGGATCTGACAAACCAGGGCAGCTTCTCTGAGGTATGTCGTTGTCCCGGGACTTACATACGGTCACTCTCGCCATGCTGACAAATTCACGCCGTGGCTCAGCTTTCGAAAACTGTACAATGGCTGGAGAATGCTGATTTCGAGGCCAAGATAGTCATTGCTGGGAATCACGATGTCACTCTCGACAAGACCTTTTACGCCGAACATGGCTCGTACTTCCACAACCAGTCGACTCAGTCACCAGATGCTTGCCTAGATCTGCTGACCTCAAGCCCTTCGATCACCTACTTGGACCACAGCTCAGCCACCTTCGTTCTGGATAAGGACCCTTCCCGGAGAATCTCCTTTACGGTGTTTGGATCACCCTACAGCCCGAAGGATGGAATGTGGGCGTTTGGCTACGATCGGGCCAACGGAGAGTCGTCGACCCCAAGTAAATCCAAGCTTTCAGACGAGGCTCCCTCAGGGACTCTGCCAAAGGCTGGGGATCTGTGGTCTGCCATCCCCTTAGACACCGACATCGTCGTCACGCACGCCCCACCATACACCCACTGCGACGAAGCCGTCTCCAAAAGACGCGCCCTGGGCTGTGACGACCTGCGCCGAGCTCTGTGGCGGGTTCGACCAAAGCTCGCAGTATGTGGTCACGTTCACGAGGGACGCGGGGCAGAGCGCGTCAGATGGGACATCCAGGGGGCGTCCGGGGCTCCATACACAGAGCTGGGAGTCGAGCGGTGGGAAGACCCCAGCGCCGGCCCTCAGAACAACAAGATGTCGCTTTTAGATCTCACCTCACGCGGGGGAAAACGCCCACTGGACAATGACGGCTCAATCGTGGGGCAAGGGCGCTCTCCCGAGAGCCAGGGCCAGCGGGACGCTTGTGAGCACTTCGATGATGCGACTGCTACCGCCCTCCCAGGGTTTAGCACGCGCGGCGTGGGCGGGAACCCAGATGTGTCGGTGAGGTGCGACAGGGAGGCTTTGTTTAGTCGTATGGGTCGGAGGGAGACGTGTGTCATCAACTGTGCGATCGCGGCGACGAATTGGCCTCATAGCGGAGGCAAGAGGTTCAACAAGCCCATCGTCGTTGACTTAGACTTGCCGATTCTGGAGACGGACTGACAGACCAAATAGGCCGAGGTAGTCAATAGAAATCATCTTAGGTAGCGCTGTTCATATCTAGTTCAATTACTGTCGTATGAGCTCCTTGAATGCATAGCAGACGAATATTTGGTTTGCTGAGTGTGTGCAATGTTTCCATCGTGCTACCGGAATCTGTATTGAAGAAGCTGGGAGGAATAAGGAGCGTAGAACACACGTACCAGGGGGGCCGAACCATGCCCGTCGCCTTCCAGCTTGACCAGCTCGAGCTGATCAGTCTGAGGTGCGACCGCCCTGGATCGAAGGCTGCCTGCCATTCACTCGTGGCCAGGTCACCAGGGAGCAAGCCCCACTCCCGGTCGCTCCCATATAGCCAACCGATTTCGTCCCATTTCGACTTGGGGTGAGGATGGTCTAGTTGAGGTGCGGGCTGACTTGTATCTTGTAAAAGGTACTTTCACGAGTCTTCTGCCATTGCCGTGGGCTAGACAGGAGTTCGATCCCTAATTGTCGCTCAGCAAAACTTCTTAAATGTCTCCGTGTTTCCGGTGGGGATGGCTTTGCGGGTTAATCGACACTGCGTTTTCGAACCCCGTAAAGTTGGTTTACTCCCATGTGCTTGATCCCAGTCTGACTGGGAACGCACATGGCTGGAAAATCCACCAAAGAGTTTTCTACCCTCGCTTCGGCGGGGGGTCTTTTTGCTGGTTCTCCCCAGGTTCCTTTAACTCCAATGGCTCTTCTTCTCGAGAGGATGGCAAGCCATTCTGCTTTCCTTTGCTCCTAGCCGTTGCTGGCCGATGAGATCATGGCTCGAATGGCAATCTGTCACGTTTTTACTACTGCTGGAAGGGATGTTGGCCTATGTGTTGTTAGTGTTCTTCCATATGCGCATCTTCAACAACTTTTTTCCGCTCTAGTGCTATTAACCGGCTTCACAGTATAGCTGGCCGTAGGAACAGCCTGAGTAGTTATAGTGCGATGGCGTCACTATACAAGGTAGTAGGGGTGCTACGGAGTGTGGTGTCACATGTTGTGACAGATGGGTTGTTTCTCCACCAATATTTCTAACACAACTTGTGTTTCAACGCGCGGTATTTCTATAAGACTATATCATTTGTTTGAATTATATCTAATTCCAGAACATCTCAAAATTTGTTCCGCTCAATAAATCAGAAACTGCAACTAGACTTTGTGAAGAGAAATATTGGAATGGTTACATGTATTTGAACATTCAACTTTGTTGTCTACAAAAGAGATTCCGCCGACTGGCTTGCCCTTTGAGAGCGTACAAAAGAAAATGATCCAAATCTGCCCATCACATCTTTATATGTCCACTTAAGGACCACGACGAGATGACCCAACGGGGCATGAGTGAAGAGATATACACCAGATTGGAGGTGAAAAGCTTCAAGCAACCTCCATAGCAAGCCCCATGATAATTGTTGCTAGAGTATCGCCAAGCGAGGATCCGCCAAGCGAGTGACTGAAGAATTTTATGCCTTGGTCTTTGAGAAAGTTTCCTAACTGTCGGAGCAGCCAGGCTCCAAAATAGGCCGCCTGTTGTTGGTGTACAAGGTGGGGTGGCCCATCCGCGGGGCACGGCCCACCCCCACAGACATTTTGACCAAACTCTTGGAGATAGTCGGCGTACGACAGACACAGCCTGATAGTGGCAACCATAGTCCGGAAGCACATCAAATAGAAAGCATCCCGGGTGCTGGAGAGAAACTCCTCAAGCGGGGCTGGGAGCCCCCATGTATACAGGACCGCACCGACCACGGCGATCAGAACCAACGTGCGGAAGGCCATTTTGAGAGTGAGGTTTTGAATTCGGTCGAGTGTTTGTTTTCTAGTCGGGGATGATTGCGGGCCTCTATGCAAATGCTAGCCGGAATGATCTAGATTTTGATGCAGTCTTGGTTGTTGTCTAGACGTTTGGAATGATTTGGCTTGGACCACCGCACACTCTCGCGTAAAGGTGAATTGTGCTGTTGATGGTTGAACGGTTGCTGCACCACGAAAAATCCAGTACGCTCCGTATTCACCTCTATATCCGGAGAGTGTGCTCAAAGCTTGCGACGGGCTCCAGTCTATCAGCAAGAAGTCTGGCTACGATGCCCTTTGTCGAGAGCAACTCGACAAAGAGACCACCCTTTGTTTACATTTCAGCCTTAGTCGCACGAAGTAGTAGCGTATGTGAATTTCCACTCTTATGAAGGCCAGCGCTTTGTTCTACCAAAGTGATAGGTTTTAACGATGGGCTGGTAAGGGTCTATAGGAGTCTTCCCAAAGGCCTTGCTACGGCTTTCTCAAGGGAACCCCAACTAAAAAGAAAATAATAATTTCAATTTAGAGGTTCAGCCGGTATATATTTGAGATTATTGTCAGATGACTGGTGGCTTTATTGAGTTGATATGCTCATTTAGCTTGAGCATTAAAATTTGAGTAGCCACAAGATGGAGGAAAGAGTACCACATCAGGGTCAGGATGTAAACCAGCATGATCATGCATTGGGATTAGATATATGAATTCATATTGAGAGATGGAGGTACCAACTGCTGGGCAACAGCTGCTCAACTAAGACTTCATTTGCCTGCGCTTGAGGCACATGCCTACCCGGCTCAACCGAACTCAAGAGAAAGCAGATCAGGAATATGAGATGCTCATTTAGAAACGTCTGTGACAGCCTTATTCAAGTTTGCTCGCCATTTCGGTTCATTCTTACTTTTGCATGGGTTTCTTCAGAGGACCGCGCTGACACGTTGAACAAGGCGACGGAAAAATAAACACATCCTTGCTGTGACGAATGATGCTGTTCTTGTGGAATTCAATCCTGAACGGAGTGCTTGTTTGCCAGTGTCCACGGCACTCGTTCTTTGAGCAAGGGCTCGGATATGCTAGCGGAAAATTAGCAACGGTCCGAAGACGATCACGAAACGGTTCTTGGATTCCATATGCGAGATCATGCCTGTTTTGTCGATCGAATGCCACATTCAGGTCAAGATCGTCATGCTCAGGCCTGGATTGGGAACAGAGACATTGCTTAGGTCAGAAAATAGGCAGTGTAGCATCGGCTAAAAGGCCCTACACGAGCATGGGATGCTTAAGGTTCATACCGTGTCTGCTTACAGTCGATGATGCTGCTGTCCGAGCCGGCACTGGGGAAGCGTTGTAACAGGATTACACGCTGCTCCGAGGACTGAAGTCGGCTTGTGGGTCTGACCAGTGTTCTGGCCAACCAGCTTACATGGTTGTGTTCTGATTTCTAAGCTTGATGACGGATTTACGGTCATCGGCTTGCCAATTGTCGAGACCGACATCCGAAGTCTCCTCAAGGTTGCATGTCAGACTACGCTATTGCTCATGTTAGCCTATGGATTCTCAAGTCTTCTCATTGCTACATGTCTAATTGAGTCCTATACCAGGCACCCATTTTGCGCCTTGTCGATCTCTGCTGTACCATCGTCAGTCTGCACCACTTGGGCACTTGACGGATCAGCTAGGATAACTTCGTATTCAGGTATCTCAATGACTCGGGTTTACTGCTATCTGCTCATGGTCTTTCTCTTCTCGAGCCTGCACTACAACATGGCATGCCAGTCGTTGCGTTCATCACCCGCGAGCCTTGTAGCCGTGGGGAGGGTGGTTCTACAGGTGTTTGAGTATATTCATACCACACTGTTTTCCATCGCGATGCCATTCTACTATCAGACGCTCCGCGGCTTTTCCAACAATAAAATTGGTTGAAGACTGCAAATGTAGTGGATTTTCTTCTCAGGGCGATGAGAGTCCCGAGCAGTTGTGTTGTCATCGTGAAGTGGGTCAAAGGATCTAGTTCAAACTCTATGTTCTACGTCTTGGTACACAGTTGAGTTTGCAGCTCCCAGTATTGTGATACCTTTGGCCACTGGCGTATGACAACTGTCCGTCTCCATAGAAGTGGGTATAGAGGAAGGCCACCGACATCCGAGCAGCTCAAGTCTATAATCCGAGGAGGATCACTTTCCTTGTGTCTATGCTGCCATTGGCTTACACAACGAAGGATCGTGGCCGAATACGCATGTAACATCGAGTTCAGCTATGAAGATCGTACCAGAAGGCCCAAGGCTTGCTGCCGTCTGAGGACAAAATGACGATCAGTAATCGTTTAGGCGCGCCGTTTCAAAAGTCCCATCACACCGCGATGACCAATTTCATGCGGGCATAAATCCTCCCACACAGAAGAAGTGTTCAAGCGCCGCCTCATCGACTGGAAAAGACTCTGTAGATCACATCAATCCTTCGAGGCAACACCAGCACTCGGACTTCATCCCCGCTAGTCCATCAATGCAATCCTCTTGAGACAGCCCGCAAGGCTGTGCCAGTCACATCGTTTGGTGATACTGGACGTTGTCAACCACCCGGCTCTATGGTCCGAGAATGCATATATAAGAGCCCGCTTAGTTCCCCTTCAGCTGGTTTGACTTCAGGATCTTCAGACAACTCACTCTCAAGCTCACTCTACCAAGCACTATCACCAATCAAACTTTCGTCGTATTCAAGACCTGAATTCAGACTCAGCCAAAATGCAGTTCTCAGCCGCTACCCTCGCCTTCTTTGTCAACCTTGCCCTGTCCGTGGCCGTCCCTGAAGCTGCGCCTGTCGGCATGGTTCAGAAGCTCGACGCCCGAGATGTTTCCGAGAACCTGATCTTCGGACGGTCATTCCCATGTGCTTCTAACAATCCGACCACCTGCTGTGCTGTAAGTCATCCTTGTGCTGTTCCTTCCCTTCACCACCGCTAGTCATAGCTTTTCTCCACCATGGGAATGCGTACACAAGCTCAGATGGTTTCTTACTGATTCGCCTGTAAACAGTGCCGTGGTGGATTCGGAACCTGCATCAACGGCGTGTGCAGCTGCAACGGAGGTGACTGCTAGATGCCAAAATGAAAGCTGGAGTGGCGTATGTTGGTCACAACAGGCCTTAACCCGCTGGAGGAAGCAGCAAGGGATGGAAGAGGGCATGAACGAATTTCTTCGAGTCACTCTTTGAAATGTGCTATAGCATGAGTTACGGGCCAATGAAAACAAAACTTTTGACGTCAAATGCGGTGCGATCATTCTAAGCACAGTAGTGAAGCATTTTGTAGGAACAGCGCACACCGAATGTTGTTTTTCTGTGATTGAACATACAGACATGCTGAAAATGCTGTGAATCGAGGCCATTCTGGCATTTCGATCTCAACTTAGCTCAATGGGCTCCGTATTGGACAGACTGCTTGGACCGATGTCTAAGATGGCTGGCAAAAGCCTCCGAGGGTAGCTACTTGGTGGCGCATCACTAGAATGGATTTTAATGTAGCGACTTTTCAATCCATAGACTTCAGGGACTTTGGCTTTTACATGATTTTACGCCAAACGGAGAGGTCGACTTCCAAAAAGGACAAGCAAGTACCAAAGCAGTCTAAGCAGGTTTATGACATATCAAAACTTATAGCTGACATTGAGGGAAGCTCACAAATGATGTTGATATTGTATGAGCTTTTCCCCCTCAACCACCAAGACATAATACCAAGCTTGAAATACCTATATAAAATAGCAGAAATTCCAGACTGATAGACAAATCATTGAAGCGGACAACAAAGCTTGAAAACTATCCATGTCCGCCCTGGATGACCGCCTGTTCGAGGGCCTCGGTCTCCTGAAATCCATAAGCAGCATTGCGAATCGATGCCTACGTTCTCAACATGTCTACTTCAACTGTCTTCCTCTGTTCATGTCTACAATCAAGGATGTTTCACTAATTCTGAAGGAGGAATGATATTAAGGTAAGAATGACCGAAGTGGTTTCTATGACTGTCGATGTGATGTGTCAGAGTGGTGACTCGCTCTCTCTTCTCTGCTCAGCCTTGTAGACCACTGTTCACTCCCAGATTTCTGATGGTGGTCACATTTTTGGGATAGGAACGCAGCTCACCTTAATATCACAATATCCACTGACAGATCTAAGTCGACTCATCTTCATGGTCTTCTTGTCACAGTTCTAGGTGTCAAAGAACCAGATTAAAGGACACATATGAACGCCGGACAAGATTGCCTAGAGTAGCCAGCGAATATACAGACACCACCGTAGAGTACGTATCTAGGTACCCGGTAGTTTATAATGATATGTCGAAGCATCCTCAATAAGTACTGGTCAAGGAACAGTCGACGTACTCTGGGATGGAGTGATGACCCACATCCTCCCTGGCCCCAAGCACCCAGGCCGATACGCCCATTCATACCTAGGTACCGTAACGTTTCAGGAAAATGTCAGATAATGACTAGCTGTCTGATCTAAATGTTATCAACAAATAGGAACACGCTTGCAGTGGTGGTCTCAGAGTGACCTGCGACCGAACATGGACGACGGCGAACTCAGTGATATCGCCGGCCTAAAGCAGATTCGGCCCGAAGAACCTTCATCTTATACGCTGATATGGCATGTCATAGCCTGAAGGACGTGAACAACCCAATAGAGTCCCTTCGTCATGGAATCACATATATCCACATCAGCGCAACGAACATATGATGGGGCACAGCTGAATGATCTGCCATCCACTCGCTCAGACTTGACTTGACACCAGATGACGACCTTGCACCAGGTAGTCGACCTAGGTCCTCTTTGAAACCGCCAGCTCCAGGTAGTCAGGCTAACGTCTCGCCAACAGCCCACTGGTCTTGAATCCCCAAGTCCCTGAAAAGGCCGTGTTGACCATGGCGGCTTGAACGGGTCGGACGGGCGTAGACCATCGCAGATCGCAGAGCAGTCGCAGAAGAAACACCTCAACTCTCCCAATCACGAACGCACGCAAGCTCCACCGAGAACGTCGTGTACTGCGGCTAATATACGCAGCCAGATCCCAAGATCGAGGCAAGTATCCACCCACCCACACCCATCATCGAAATCCACCCGTACTACACCATCTCAGGCCTCTTGTCCCGATTTAAACCAAGATAGATCAAGACCTTCCCTCCCCAGTCTAAAACAAAAAAACGCTCAAAACGTTCAAGCGCAGCCACGCCGTCCCATGCCGCTCGCCCTATTCCAGACAGCCCGACCTGGTGCTAAGCACTGGTGCTAAGCAGGGCCGTTGGGCGCCATCCCGGGCCGGGCGAACAAGCAAAAGACGGCGAGAGAAACGAATAAAAATCAGATGATCTGCAAAATTAAGATGGCAGTTTGCATTAGAACAGGCACGCACATGGGCGGCGGGCCAGCAAGCAAGAGCCACGTTCAAATCATGTGAGGCTCGCGTGCTGGCCGCTCGTACCCTGGCCTACCTACTAACCCAAGCAGCCCAAGCAGGGCCCTGCCGAGATCGCCGAGGCGCTGTCTACATCGTCGACATCATTGTTGGGTAAGCCATGGTCTACCTTGCCTATGTGTTTGGTCTTAGTCTACCTAGTGTAGACTACGTCTTCGGGTAAATGTTTGGACGACAACGACGGGCGGGTGGGGCCTAGAACAGGCCATGAAAAGCGGGCCGCCGGGAGTTCAGTTGACAACCGCCCTTCCGCTCCGTCCCCCTTTGGCCAGGCCAGGCCAGGTTCACGGCCGTCCGTCAGATCAGCCATCACCAGACTTCGTTGATGGGATGACCTTGGTCAGGCCACTGGTACTGGGCAACATACTCCCTCCCGCTGGCGGTCCGAACTACCCTCCCCCTTTCCCCAAAGGTCGAGTGTCTCCTGCATGTAACCAAGAGTCCTGCCAATTGCACAGGCTTGAGTACTCGGACAACGTCGGCCAAGCTTTCGAGAACTAGGGCGAGCCGGCTCCCCCCAGCCGCGAGATTATCTCATGTGTTCTTCTGCCCCGGGTAAGCAAGCGGGCGCGATGCAACATTTTCCATGGGAGCCGCAGCAAGCACCAGCACTAAAGTGCAGAACCAGCTAGAAGCCGGAGAGCGCTTGCAGAGCTCGGTGTGACCAATGAAGGACCGGTCTTGGGCCAGTTGGGTCAGACTGGAACGCACTGCATGCAGGTGGTGAGGGATGTGTGTCCATCCCACAGGCACTCCTGGTTTGCGCCATTTACCACATAGTCAAGTACTGCCGTCCCCCACGTTTGGGACGAGGCAGATGGCCCACACCCAGCTGGGCAGACGGGGCTGTGAGTAAAGGGTGAGACTCCTTCTGGATCTTGGATCTGTAAATCGGATCCTCGTCAGGGCAACAGATGGGGTCCGTTGCCGATCCGCCGGCACGCCCCCAGAGCTGGCCTCTGCCTCGGCTCACTCGCGTCCTGACGTAGGGCTGCAGAAGCAACGGAACACAGATCGACCGACTTACGGAACACCTTCACCGCTTGCGAGAACAGGCAAAACAGGGCGAATGCCGTACACAGTGGAAGCTCTTTCTGGTAGTGAACGTCGGCAGCTTTCACCGCCCTCGCAAATGTCTTACATGTCGTGAGAGGCGCCGTTGATAGGCCTGGCGAGACTCACTAGAGCGTCGTGCTACCAACACTCGCCGTGATATGTAGGCCCCTGCAATATCAAGCCGAGGGTTTTTGAGTGCTTACACCCTGCGCAGAAGGCGTCGCGAACAAAGTGGCTACAGGTCGTCGACAAGACTGAGCAAAACATGCGAAGTCCATATGTCACGCCTCCGCGGCCACGGGACAAAATGCCGCACCTCACTCATCAGATTTGTCGTACCAGGTTGATAGAGCCAGGTTTCGAATGCCATCATCTGACAAGACGTGAGAATCTTGTGCTGCGAAAGCCAGGGGTGACAAGGCACCTCTGGGTAACAGAGATATGCCGGAGGGTTGCCCTTGGACTGTTAGCGTCCTGCTCTCTGACGGTACCAGGTCCACCGATGAATGGATTGAAGGAGGGGTACGATCTCAGTTGGCGGGGGAGGAGGGGCAGAGGGGCAGCCGGTCGTCGCGAGATTCCATCCCCCCTGGACCGTGCAGATTCTCAGGCAACCAGACGGCCAGCTCAGCTCCCTCTGCAACTCTGGATGCATCAGGGATGCCGTTCGTTCCTGTCTTCTCCAGGGGCTGAAGTAGCTTTGACGGACGCAGCAGAACGAAAACAGATTCGACCATCGGCAGGTTGCTGCATCGCGCACAGGAAGTCGGTGCGGATGATTCGCTCCAGGACAGCGGATCGATGATCAGAGAAGAGCTACCAACCCTGACTGGCGCAAGCTCCCACCCACTGCTGCCACTTGGCAGGTGACTAGAACAGATCGGCTCATGGCCGACTCCAGAAAAGGCGAATGAGAGTCCACAACAAGGTTAGTCTCGTCCGGTTGATCAACCGGCAGCGCGTGGAAGACACGGGAAGCACTGGGCTCGTGGGCAGGTTACCCCAGCCGAAGAAGTGGAAAAAGCAATCGCCCCAGACAAATAGACGTCTCGTGCCCCTCCACTGGATTCCCGGCCACGATTCTCAGGCGTCAGAATTGGCGCTCAAACCGCCGGCCTTTCCCGTTGAAACATCGTTCAAATGCAACGAGCCAACGACAATATAGCAGTTCTACCCGGTATATAGCTCAGGTGAGGGTTGTGTCCTCCAGTCGTCGAGAATGAACGACACGGGCAAAGGGGCAATTCTCGTTCCCCAATGTAAATTGAGCCAAGTGGGTTGTTTAGAGTACTCGAGACCCTTGGTGTGTGAATACTCTGTGTATTGAGCAGTAACCAGGGGCGCTGATAGGAGCCTCATCACATCCCAGGAGTGCGGGGCAGAAAAGGCACGCGCGCCCTCCCTGCGAAGGACAGTGGTGGATGGCTGACTTGAAAATGGGCTGGTGTGCTTGCTCAGTTATCATGCTGTGAGACGGCTAGCAAAGTCCCTGCGTTGCTATGGTCGTCACGAGAGGCCGCAGATGATCGGGAGCCGTGTGGTGTAACCGACGAACAAGAGGACGAGACAGTGGTGCTGCTGCAGCTGCATGCAGGCTTGGTATGGTGGCCGGGCCATACCCTCCACTCCGCTCCCTCGTGAGGGTGTGATTAATGCCATAGTTTGTGCAGAGGCAAGAGGCAGAATGCAAGGCCAAAGCACCCCATAAGTGACAAACATGCATCTGCCTCTGCGTGAATGGCTGGGGGCTGGCCAATGTGGCAGTAGGCCGTGTTGACTCGTCGATGCGCGCCGTGGAAGAGGGAGACGTTGGCGGCCCAGCGCCCACGGGCATTGGGTGTCTGCTGCATACTCTGGCTAACTCTGCCCACGATGTGAGCGTGGATGATACGAACAGTCTTCCGACTGGTGCAACTTGCAAGGTCCATCTCGGTTCCAGAGTCTGCAACACGGAATACCTCCGGGCCATATGTATTCGAGGTGCACAAATGCAAAGAGAAGCATATTCCCAGGGATAGAGCAGGCAGGCAGGAAGGGCAGCTGAACAGGACCGGACTGCTGGAAGGTCATGCCTGTCTGCCAGTCTTGCTGGTCGCATTCATTCATCCGATGTCGTGTTTCGCTGGCTTTGACTTTGTCAGGCTCATCAGGCTCAGGCTCAGGCTCTGGTTCTGAAGGCTGCAGCCGTCAGCCAGTCAGTTGGTCTGCCGGCGGCAGGTCCCAGGAAGGAGGGTATAGGAGCAGGGAAGGATCGACAAGAAAGGGCAATCTGGGGTACAACGGAGACACCCACAATTCGCGGAGATCACCACCATCTCGATGTACCTGCTGCTAGCAGCCAACTTCTTGTCCAACAGCCAAGCTCAGGCGAGTCGAGTCGAGTCGGGTCGTGAGCTTGACCCTGTTCCTTCCCAAGGTTGGACAGGACATGGAACCCGAGCATTAACGTGAATGTGAATATGGGAAAGAGGAAAGAAGCGCCATCAGCAATCGCATCGGAATGAGGAAGGAAGGAAAGACCTGGGCAATCTGCTTGAAGAATTCGATCCCTAGAATTGCTGTCAATTCCTCCTGTTCTCAATCTCCCGTCTTCATTCCACAAACAGACAAGAAAGAGAGAGAGACTCGCACCCCTCTCTGCCGCCTTCTCTGCCTCTTGCATACCAGCAATTCGCTGGTGGGATTGTCAACACGTGGGCTGCGTTTTCTGGACGCGACCATATGCAACTTCACACATTGGCAGGCCCGTTATCGCGTCCATCGTCCCCGTACTGACGAATGCCCTTTGTTTTGCCCGGCTTTTCCCTCCTCTGCGGCTGCCCAGGATCGCCAGAACGAGGCCGATCTGCTTGCTGCTGCTGATTGTTGGCCCACCGGGATCCGGATCTGCTCGCATTTTGGCCTTCCTCCCAGTGTCAGCTTCGTCATATCACGCCAACTGCTGACATCTGGGCTTGATGCCTGATGATTCGACAAGGAGCCCACCACTGCTTGCTTCACCCGGACCTGTCTCAAGCCTAGTCTCTGCCCTTAATTTGGATTAATTGGTCATTACTAAGGAGCAAGCAAGGTGTTGCTGCTGTTGTTGTTGTTGTTGACTGCATTGGCATGGGCATTGGCATTGGCATTCTCATTCTCCCAAGAAATCATCCGAGACCCAAATCATTTTGGTCAGCCCACAGGCAGGCTGGCAGGCTCCCATCTGACTTGCCAGGCGAGAGAGACAGACCAGACGGGCAGTGCAAGCCGTCTGGATTCGATACCGAGTCTACTGGGTTCCAGCGGAAGACGAGGCAGACCGCCGACACGGACTGACGGATTACGAAGCTCCTCGGTCGTCCCTATTTTTTCCTCTTACACACCGCCAGACCGCACTGCGGATTACCTCACCCGCGCACTTCACCCGACACCTGCTGTCTTTATGAGACTTGCCCAGGGTCTTGGACGTTACAGGCATTCAGTTGCTGTGCCATCCGAGCCTCTGTTTATGTTACCCACTTTCACCGTGCTCGTTTCCTCTTTACATCCCTCCCCGTCAGCCTGTCTCCCCCGGCCGGCCAGTCCTGGATCCTGGCTGCTCTCCCGTGCCTCGAGCCTCGGCCTTCGGTTTACACAGTAACTTCGTCTTTAACCCCTCAAAGCCAAAAAGCAACCTGCACTGCCATATTGCCCGCATTGCCAGGGCCTGATCAGCGACCTAACAGTCTGAGAGACTATCCAGCCCTCCTATCCCATCCGTCGCCTTCTGCTTCGGCTGGCAAGAGCTGAGGTAATATCGCCACCGCCGCCGGCGCCATCAGCCACCAGAATCTTCATCCCCCAGCCAATCCAAGGGACCGCTGTGTGGACGAGTCGGACATCGCCATAACTGGACGCACCAACCCAGGACCACCGGGGATCATTGGACCGTACATTGGATGGTTTTGCCCCAAAATCCAGGGGATCACTACCGGGGAGCCCTTCTTCTGAGCGAATTCGCCGTTCTGGACACTTCTTTTCACACTGAATGCACCCGCTTTACCAGGTCTTACGAATCGTCAGACTTCGTCAGACTTCCGACCGTCTTCGACCTGCAATTCCGCTTTGACGGACCATCAAACAACTCAATTTTGAATCCGCCACCAGGGACTTAATGGTTGTCTGAAGAGCTCTTCTCTTCTGCAGCAAACTGGCTTGACTTGTCTCCTGCTGCTTGAACCTGCCTGCAACACTCTCAATCTACTGCCAGGATCTACTTGGAACTACTTCCCCAGCCACAGATCAGCCTTGAACGGACCACGCAGGCGGTGGATTACCACACAACCAAACAGGCCTGCAGGTTGGAGTGGCCAGCTTCTCCGTATATTCCACCAGTCTTCATTGCTTGTTCAATTCACCGATTAGGGACCCCTTCCCTGGACTTTCGCGGCCGCAGGACTGTTGCAGGACCTTCCGTCTCTTGAGGAACCCGATAGAACAAGACAGGGGCATTTGGCTTACTGCTGCAGCCTTGGCCTTGCTCTTACTCTTGGTCTAGCTCTCTAACCACAGCTCGTCGCGGAGAGCACGTCATCAATCCTCCTCAAGGAATTCTGGTGACCGAAAGAGGACCGCTCCAGCCTCAAAGGAGTCTGGATTCTGGATCTACGCCGCACGCTGTGTGATTCTTGGGACAGAGCTTTGACGGGACGCCATCGCCGCTCCCGCTCTTGATCTCGTTGGGTGCCCCCTGGCTGCCCACTAACACCGACCACCCCTTGGCTCTACACTGATTGGATCCTGTCGTCTCCCACCCTCCCGCTAACAGGATCCGCGCCTTGACGCTGTCTCCAGACAGGCCGTTGGGATCCACTCTTTTCAGGGCCAAATCGATCGCCCCGGGTGTGTCGTCAAATCCAGCTTGACTGGCCTAAGTGACCGCCCCCTGCTGCCCACCACCGATCATCCGCTATCTCAACCCCTGCCTTACCCCGACTCTCGCACCTCGCTTCTGCCCGCGCCTTATTGACACTATCCGACGTTCCCCCAGCTGCCCAGCTGGCCCGGCCCTTCCTTCTTTTGACCAGCCCTCCTTGACCTGGGAAGGGTGATCTCATCCGGCCCTTCGTCCCTCTCAACTCCCCAACCTACCATCCAAACTTGCTTACACTTCCTACTACTGTGCGCAGCGCCGCACCGCCTTGACCACATCGGCCAGTCCTGAGAAGCCTTAGGGGGCCGTTCAGCTTCTGGCTTCCCCATCCTTCTTTCGCCCCCTTAACAGGCCATTTATTGCGCATTCTCCTTTAATATCTTTTTTGCGCAATTCCAGCTTGTGTTCGGCCTCGCTGCTCACCGTCCTGGCCATCTGGAATCTCCTCTCATCGTATGCGCGCTTAACTCGGCTAAGCGTCATTGTCACACGATCCCGATCCCTTGGCCGCTCCCTTTCCAGCTAAACCACGTGTCAGCCATTTCTTTACCGACTACCTGGACCAGGACGGCCTACCCAACTAATACAAGTGGTGCAGCTCCCCCTCGTTGGGCACCACGTTACTGCCTCCCCCCAGGCTCTCCACTGGATACCCAGACATATCTTCGGCTGCTGTCTTTTGACAGTTGCCCTCCTGCATCTACCACGGCTAGCCGTTGTCTGCCCCCATTCCACCCAACATGAACGCACCTTTACCGCCGGATCCATATCGAGCCCTTGGTGTTGAGTCGTCCGCAGATGCCGGTGTCATCAAGACAGCATATCGGAAGCTGGTGCTGAAATGTCATCCCGATAAATTTCCAGACCCCACACTCAAGGCTCAGAAACAAGAAGAGTTCCAGAGAGTGCAGCAGGCTTACGAGATCCTCGGTGACGAGGACAGGAGGCGCGACTATGATCTCGAGCTCAAAGCCAAGAAGCTGAAGGAAGAGCTGGCTAAGAGGGGCGGAACTGCCAGCACAAACACACCTGGCCGCTACGTCAATGTCAACATTCGCACCGCGGAACCACCGGCCGGGTGGTCCCCGTCGAAACACTCGACATCAAAATCGAGCCCCTACAAGCCTTACTCGAAGGAATTCTCTCAATCATGGGAAAGCGAGATACCGTCGCGGTCAAGAGTCTACCACGACGAAGAACGCCGTGCCCGTCGAACCGCGAGCTATGAGAAGCCTAAGCGCGAGGATTCCAGGGAGCGCAGGAGGCGGGAGGAAGATCGCGAACGGGAGAAGCGAAGGGAGAGAGAGCAGGAAGACGCACGGAAAGAGGTCAAACGACAACAGAAACTGACGAAAGAAAGAGAGGCAGCTAGGGAGCGAGAACGGGAGCGCAAAGACCGGAAGGCACGTGAAGAACGAGAAGCGGCAAGGTTGAAGGAAGCCAAGAAAATGCGCGAGAGGGAGCGCGAGAGGGAGCGTGACGCGCGACGGAAGCAGGAACTCGAGGACAAAGCACGAGCCAAGTCGAAACCTTATCTTGAGCACTCAGGCTACAGCGAGGACGACGACGACGTCCGGAGAAGTCGAGCCAAGAAGTCATCCTCGCCGAAAAAGCAGTCAGACAGCCCGAGTCGAGAAAACCCGACCGCCAAGCAACGAGACCGATCAAATCCTCGCGAGAGTGCACCAGGCGAAGAATTGAAGTACCGCGAGACGATGGCTTTTGCTGCTTCGTATATGCAGAAGATACGGAGCAAGGCCGGCAAGACCTCGCCGAGACACACTGCAGAGGTGCCTCCATTTTCTGCCGCGTATCCAGACCCCAACGAAAAATGGGCACCGAAGCGGCGCGCGTCCGGCGAGGGGAAGCATGCCAAGGATGAGCCTGTCATTGTTGACGTGCCCGATCCAGACAAAGCTCACCCCGAGGTAGTCTCACCGTCACCAACCACACAACAAGCCCCGCCGCGGTTGCAGAAGTCGCATACCATGCCCCCTGGCTACGTGCCTCAAGCCCAGACCGCGGCCTCTGTGCCTCATCGGGCCCCCCTGAACCGAGCGTTTACTATGCAGCCGGAGCATGAGTACGGCAGGCCGGCTGAAAAGCACAGGTCAGCGAGGAGACGGAGGTCTTTCGACGAGGAGGATGACTACTATCCGGTACCACCCATCGAGACAACATACCACGTCAGTAGTAGAGATAGGGGCATCCCCAGGATCATCAACGCCAAGTACAAGGACCCGTACGCGGCTGTGCCAGGAGCGTCGTTTCCAAAAGTCAAAACGGCTCCGGCATACGCGCCTGAGCATGTGGCAACCTCAAGACGCTACGAAGAGGACGACGTGATGACCTCAGAATACAACCACATGCCGCCGTCGTATGATTACAGGCCAGCGGCAGCCGCTCGCTAGTCGCTGGATGTCGTCACGATCCGTGCTGCAGTATTTGATCTGAGCTCTCAGTCAAGTGTTGCAGGCGCCACAGAAGCCACTCATAAGGTGCATCGAAGTGTTCCGTCTGAGCTGTATATCGTGGTGAGAATGGACAAGTTGGTTCTCATGCAGACTTTCCTACCATATATGGGCCATCTTTGATTGTTTTTTCGGCGTTTATGCCAGGTCACCCAGGGCGGGATCTTGGCCTTTTCCTATTCTGTCATGCGATTTTATTTGGCGTTCAGGGCTCATTCTCTTCTCGGGGCTTTACTCACTGGACATGAACGAAAGGTTTCATGAAGACGACAGGCAGTAATGAACCACGTGTGTTAACGACAATCATTTTTTGGGATAACGAGGGAGCTTGGCTAGGCTGACCTGGCTTCGAAGTGGGAGTGGGTGTGTCGTGACAGCGCAGCGAGTCCCCCAAAACGGAGATGACGAGTCGAATCGTTACCGATCGAGGGACGACCATCGTTTTATGGTCTGCCAAAAGTGTGACGTGCCCGTTGAGTGGGACTACTGTCAGCGCCTCTCAGATCCAAGATGCTTTCACAGGCATCCCAGGCTGTAGGCGCAGGCACAAACAGGCAGCCCCGAAAAGGGTCGCCCGAGCATTCCGGCGTCACACCTACGGCCCCGTCAACTCTCCTGCCTGGCGGTCTCTGCAGCTCGTCAACACCACCCGCCCCTACACGCGAAGTCAAGGCCAGCTCAGCTCAGGTCTTCGGGGCAGCGACATGGGGGCACATGCTCACTACTACTACTGCCACCACCACCAACTACATGCATAGCTACAGGGAAAGCGGGATGACGATACGACGTTCGACACATATTACATGACACCACTATACATACACCAGCCATTCATTTATTTGGGATGGGGAAGAACACACAAACACACGCCACAGGCCACACAGGCGCCATGAGTGGAAGAATGGAGTAACGTTTACAAGGAAGGGAGTATTGAGGATACCGGGATCACTGCCCCCGACAGACATGTCGAAGATGGGATGGGTCTTCATCACGATAGCATAGCTCGTTGATTTTCCTTTTCTTGGCTCCGTTTTCTCTATTTCGCGTTTCCTCCCTAGTCTTCTATCTAGACAATGATGATCACGAACCGAAAGAGAAATCTTTCAACAAGACTCAGCATGAACAAGATTCTGTGCCTGACGCCTATTCTGTGCCTGATGCCTTGGCCTGTGAACCATGTCGCCCCTGCCTCACTGATGGTAGCGGGGAGAAGGAGAACTACCGGAATGCGCCCTGCCACGGCCAGTCTTACATCGACCCGGGCAGAAGCAAGCATCATTAACGAAAGATGCGAGGCCGATGTGCCAACCCGAACAAGTGCTTGCGCACAACTCACGTCAGAAACCCGGGACGTATCGTGTGGGAAACATGTTTGTCTCTATGCTACTACGTACGTCAAACCAATGTTTGAACGCACAGCACAGTGCGTCCCGACGGCTTTCCAAACCATGCAACCCGCTATCCAAGGCACACACTCAGCCCTTCGCCGCGCTTGTGTGTGTTTGCCTGGATTTTCCAATGCTACCAACCTTAAATGCAAGGGATTGACGCCTAAAAACATGGAGAGTAAAGTACAATTACAACAGGGGCTCGCAAGCCTCTCAAATGCGAGGAGACCCAAAAAGGAAAGAAAAAAAGGATTTTGGTAACACTGGGGTTGGGTATCTGGTCTAATGATGCTCTCGCCTCTTTCTCTAAATCAAAATATATCGTTCGTTCTCCTTTGTGAGTCGGAGACATGCTTCTGGGCTGGGGGCCTTCTCAGATGAGCACGTAGAGGGAGCAGATCTGTTGGATATTCCATGGTCAGCAGTGCACGATAGGAAAGCCGATGTGGGGAAGGGGGGAGAAGTGGAAGGTCTGTACTCACCAGACTCAGCCCCATGATCATGGAGGACCAGAAGGCGACGTTGTTGAGCGTCTTCTTGCCGCGGACGAGCTTTGTGCGCTGCAGCATGACGATAGGGAGCTGTAGCATCTGGCAGACGAAGCCGTAGCCGCGCAGCTTCTTGGTGATGCAGGCCATGACGATCTCGTGGCCGATGGCGGAGATGAGGAAGGTGATGACAGTGGCGTAGGCGCGGCCGATGTGCGGCCTCGAGGCGCTGTAGACGTGGCGGCGCAGGAAGCTGTAGACGGGTATGTTCCACTCGCGGCTGAACTCCATCCAGTCGGTGCTGTTCCACCAGTCGCTGTAGAAGTGTCGGTCGGCGAAGCGGGTGATCTCGGCGAAGGCGCCCAGCACGTACTCGAAGATGACGAGGAAGACGAGCAGGAAGGTCAGCATGAAGGGGAAGAGCAGCCAGGACGTCGTCTCGGCCAGGATCAGGAGCGACTCGAGGGCCCCCGGGGCCGGGTCCGAGCCATGAAGACGCGTGGACGACTCCTGCAGCGTTGGGAGGATGAACTCCTCGGAGATGACGGTCAGCAGGAAGATACACCCGAAGACGGCGGTGATCTTGGCGATCAGGTTCTTCCAGTCGATGCTGTCGAACCGCGGGTACTCGATCTCGTAGCACAGCGTCGGGCAGAAGAGGAAGTCGACGTAATTGGACCAGTTTAGGTTTGCCGGATACGTGACGTTACCCATGGGGCTCGTCAGCTCCCTGGCGAGATCCTCCCGCAGCTGCGCGAGCTCCTCCTCCTCCTCCTGGCTGTCTGTGTGCTCGGGGTGCTTGCTCAGTATGGGGCTCGAGACGGTGCCGCCCGGGTTCTCGGCGGTTGGGTACAGGTAGGCCGGCTCGCGGGAGGCCGTCTTGGGATTGTCGAGGTCGTGCAGGCGCTTCTCGGTCTCGCTGAGGTGGCCGTTGTAGAAGCCGTACGAGTGCATCTTCATGAGGATAACCATGGTGTGCAGGATCAGGAACACCTGCGACGTCCACGGCCACTCCAGCACAAACGGCACCGCGACCCAGAACGCCATCCACCCGACCTGGTATACGCTCTGAATGGCCATGCCTCCTTTTGCCCAGGTCATGGCGCCCCCGGCCTTCTGTTTCCTGACGTATATCTGCAGCGGGAACACCAGCGAGGCGCTGGCCACCATGGCGAAGTCGACCAGGCCCAGGTGCCACCATTTGATTGTAAAGAGGGTCCAGATCTGCACGCGGAAGGGCCAGCCCGTCTCCTTGAGGTTGCGCAGCATGGACGTGATGCCCATGATGAACAGGCCGACCCAGAAAAGGTTGAAGAAGCCATGGAAGTCGCGGTAGTCGGAATTCGGGTCAAAGTGCGACACTCGGCTGGCGAACTCTATGGTCGGGAAGATCCTCCGCCGCTGCTCGGCGCGAGCTTGCCTGCGGGCGCTCGACAGGACCTTGACTGACGGCAGGGCATCGGCTGGGACGGGGGTCGATCGGCCGCTGTTCGAGGGGTCCTCTGGTTAGCTGCGACGTCGCACTGCCACGAGGAGGGGATGGATGGTGTCTGTGGTCTATGTAGCTGGGGTCGGGGCGGGCTGCGTGCACACCTTGTCTGGCCGGTGGTTGTACCGGTTTCATTGTGATCCAGATATCCGCTGGTGCTCGCCGAGGTACTTGTCGTCAGCTGCGAAAGCTGCGAGTGAACCGGCTTGCGCGGCCGTGGTCGCAAGATGCCATCGTTGGGGTCGTGGATCTCTGCTGAGGAAGCCATGTTCAGCCAGAGCTACGGCCAGCGTACCAAGAGAGTGGCTGATCGCCGCCAGGTCTCGGGCAGCAAGTAAGGGAGCTTCGAGCTGTCAACACGGCCGTGAAACCGGGAAGATCATGCGCAGGGCGTGGGAGAGGAGTATAGCAGCAACAACAGAAGCAAATAAGGGGCAGGTTGAGGCTTCCACCGAGGAACCTTGATAATAACCCGAGTCAATAGACTTTGTAGATTATGCAGAAGAATGACGATGCTGTACGCCCCAAGAGAAGAGAGACAAGAGGAGAGCCAAATGTTTGAATCATCCCACCCTTGGCAGAAAATGCAGAGCCGTCCAAGATAATAAGGAGAGGCGACTCCTTTCTGTTTTATTAATGTTGGGTTATGTGTCGACAGTGGCCAGAAATAGGACAAGCTCTCCAGTGCACCCTCCAGAGTCCAGACGACAGCGAGATTGATGTAACCTCGCCTCTCCCTATTACACGGGCGGACCTTGTCATCTTGCAGCAGCTGTCCCTCGGCTCGACCACCCTCGAACCCCCGGCCGGCAGCGCTACAGCTGTCATCTGGCCCCGACTTACGTCACCTCGGGTACCTGCCGGGGTCCGGTAGTGGGCTTTCCACTGCATGCAGCTCGTCGCAACGCTGCACCGTTATTAGGCGTTTTCGTATCAACCGTATGAGCTGGTGCCGTATACGTATAGACACAGACGTATTGGATAAGAGGCCGTCTACACGGCGAATGCAATTTCATTTTACAATTTCTTCTCCATTTACAAGTCTTGCAGTGAGACAGGCAGTGCAGAGTGTCTGTTCTTTCGGTGGCATGATCATCCTGACAGTGTCGTCAGACTGGTTGGCAGTAGGATCGTTGTTGGTGATGGAACAGTCAGCCCGTTTCTTGGTTGCGAATGCGACAGGCTACAGCCAAGAGACAGCATTATCGTTCCGTGCTTCCCCCCCACCATGCAAGCAAGTCGCTCCTAAGTAAAGAGCGTGGGGGGAGGGGAGGCTGAGTGCTTGCAGCTGTTTTCCCAGGGAGTGCAATTCGTGGATCGCACACATACTCTTCCATAGCCTCCCGCCCCATGGTATTACCACAGTAGGTTGCCTTAACCCTTGCATTCTCATAACCTGGCATGTAGTGCGCCAGAACGGGCACGATTTACAACGCACACAGCCCCAAGTCTGTCACAGCATTCATGTCTGAAGCCGCTGCGATGTCTTGTAAAGGTGAGGCTTGCCGATGCGGTGAGCAGCGCATGTCTTCTAGGCGGTGTAAATCCTAGACCGTTTTGAAGGGCTCGTCCCGGTGGTCACCTTGCACCGCAGCTACCTTTCATAGGCCAGGTTTCACGGCCAGCAGTGCCCAGGCCCCGTGACATGCGGTCCAGCTCATTTTACTTGGATTGAGGTCGGCGGAAGTGCTTCACGAGAATGGACCGATGAGTAAGGGTGTGGTCTGTAGACATGGATTTGCAGTTGCCTAATGCTTGAAGCACCTGAGCAAACCATGCGCTTGGCTCTTTGATAGTCACCAAAGATCTGATACATTACGTCCAGTCGACGCATCGATACATACGTAGTCGTGCCACCACCGTCCCCAGGTCGGCCCCTGCAGGCAACTGGAAGTCTCATACTGGGAGACACCTCATGCCTCTGACAATGATAGCGGCGATGCTAGCAAGGCGGTAGGGCCTTGGCCTAGAGATGGGATCAGAGTACTCGAGTCCGGCGGGCATAGAGATGTTGGGGCTGATAGAGGCGGCGGGCAGCCAGATCCTTGATTATCCTACCTGCTCATGGATCTGAAAGCCACAAGTGGGAGAACATAGTGTGTTGCCAAGTGAGCAAGGGAAAAGAAGCAGGCGAAGAGAATGCCCAGATACAAAAGTATCGAAGCCAACACACAATTTCACAGAGACCACACAAATATCTAATGAAAGGCAAGACTGCATGATGAGTGGAAAGATATACAGGATAGAAGTAGAAGCAGCTTTGTGGACTGTGGAATAAAGAGATGTAGAATCGACATGAGAAATAGCCTGCCACCCGGCAGATTTGTCTGGACCTTCAACACCCACCCCTAGAAGGAAACAAAAGAAAAGAAACGGAGAGAGATAAAAGACTCGCCGTGTTAGTCCCCGAGTAGCTGCCCACCTGTGGCACCTGAAGCAGATTGCATCAGGAGGGATGTATGCGGGTCCCTCCGAACCTGCTGTCAAAGGCTGGTCCGGCCCCGGAGGGCCGCTGATAGTAGTCGTAGTCATGTTGCGACACAGCCGGTCTCGAATTTGTACCGCATGCCGTATCCAACGGCATACCAAATGAAGAGCGGGGGCATGGTCGCCCGAGGAGGGCCAGCACCTGACTGTTGAATGAGAGGAACTGATTCTGGCGCACCGCGTCTGGTACGAGTGCGAACACATACTGGAGCAGCTGCCTCAGCATATCCTGGTGATTTGGTCGTCTGTACAGAAGCTGGAAAAGTTCGGCAACAACGGCGAGAAGCTGCGTGGTTTCGGTTTCAGAAACACTGCTTATCGCCTCGTAGGCTGGGTTGAGGATCCCAAAGAGCCCGGCGGTATCCTGCCGCGTGATGGCGTCAGAAGCCTCCAGAAACCTGTCCTGGATGCTGCCGAGTAGGACGATAGTTCCAGCTTGCTCGCCAGATTGCCCGCTCTGCGAGAGAGAGGTAGAAGAGGAGCCACCACCATGGAATCGACCAGCGGATTCCCAGTGCTGGCTGTAGTTAGACTGCTGCGGAGGCGACATGGTCGCGCGAGTGTGATAATCTGTCTGCGTGGCTTCTTCAGCAGATGGAGGGCTACCGTACTGGAGTTGCTGGGTAAGGTCTGGACAAGACGTGACGTAGTGGCTCATTTTCGGGGCATCGACCACAGTGCCCCTGACGCTGGACTGAGAGTCCTTCTGCGTGGCATCCCGCCGTTGTTGCGTCCGGGGCGAGGTGAGAAGCTTGTCAGGCTTCAGGTTCTTGTCAATAGCCCAATCCTTTATTCGCTTCTTGTACATCTTCGGCCTGCTCATGACGATTGTTGGCTTGAATTCTCCTGGGGTTTTGACAAGTCCTTGAACTTACGTGGCGAGGAATTGGTGCTCTGTCTCCATTATTCTCATGACCTCCTTCAAGGGCCTGCCTTCGACCTTGTACATCTTCGTGATGAGCGAGCGGACGGAATCCCAATCACCAGATTCGGCCCAGCGCCTGCGTGGGAATTGAATTGACATGACAAGGGACATATAGAACGAAAGGGATGAGGGAAATATTAGTATTATTTGGAACATCGGCGCCCTGCTTGGAGAGGCTCGTTGCGATGGTTGTTCACGGCCATAGCGTCCTGTTGACTTCAGCAGGGGCCACAAATATATATCCATCAGCCGCCTCGAAGCAAAACACGCTTGAAGCTCACGACGAGGCAGCCTGTGATATGTAAGAACTAAGTTTAGAGCTCCAGGGGGTTTGGGGTCGACATCAGTGCCGAGGACCACGTGTGACGTCGGACCGACATTATTCTGGAGAGGCTTTGGGCTGCTTGCCGAGGTCCATCAACGTTGGCGATAACGAGAGCAGAAAAGGGCTGTTTGTTTCCCGAGCAAGAGGCGGTCAATGTGCGCATACCTTCCAATCAGACTTTGCGCTCAGAAAGAGGTTGGGGGCCAGGAAGGAGGCTGTGTGTAAACGACCGATAACGAGCACGACGAAAGACGATGACCCGCCAGGCAGACGGCGACGGGCCGGAGGAGGATTAACTGCAGCGCTCGCGGGCCTGTCATTTGGGCAGGGGTCGGGTCTGCGCCCCCTGGCGACTCCGACGGGCGCGGGTGCAGGATGGCTGCTTAGTGGGAAGGTACGAGGCAATCAGCTTATCCCCGATTGGCTCAATTCGCCTTAATGGAAACCTTTGGACAAACGCGTCCAGGCGCGTCTCCCAACCCGAGGTTCCACCCGCGGTCAACTCCCCTCTGAACAGCCTTGGAATTACACACAATTAACGGATCGTGGATGACCGTCTTGCCCTCCACGCGACTGTCAACATGTTCAGGCAAGATTTCAACAGGATAGACCCCAAACGGCGGCATGTCGACCACCGCAAGCAACAATTCGTCGACCGCGGGTACAAGGAGCAGCAATATCCCCACAGACTCAACTTCTACGCGACGCCGCCCACAGCAGACATCACCCTCGAGCAATTCGAGCAATGGGCAATCGACCGTCTCAGAGGTAAAATCACACCTATCCGGGCCATTTAGGCCAATTAACTAACTCGGTCACCATTGTCCAGTCCTCGCAGAGCTCGAGGCATGCTCGTTTCGCAACAAATCCCACGATGAGACCGCCGCCCACATGAAACCCCTCCTCGAGAAATACCTGCCGCTGGACTTCAACAGCTCAAAGTCAACACAGCTCGCTTTGCAGCGGCAGAAAGATCACTACAGCCACTTCATACTGCGCCTCGCGTTCGCGGCAACCGAGGACCTGCGCCGGCGATTTACCCGTGTAGAGACGACGCTCTTCCGATTACGTCTTAACCAGGAGGATACGAGAGACCGCAATGAGTTCGTGAGGAGTTTGACTCTGGACTGGGAGATGGTGTCGGACGAGGAGAGGCGGGAACTGGAGGTGGAGCTGGCTGCAACGAGCGGCTACGCGCGCAAGGGCGCCTCGGCGGAGGAGACGTGGTGCAAGGTCGACTGGGAGCGGGTACCAGACCTCGTGGAGGGCAGGAGGGTATTCCTGAAGGCTGGAAAGGCATACGTGCCCTCGAGGGAACAGACGAGCATGGTCGTCACCGAGTTCACCTCGAGGCTGGAGCGAGCCCTC
This sequence comes from Diaporthe citrichinensis, assembly GCA_014872995.1. Lineage (NCBI taxonomy): Eukaryota > Fungi > Ascomycota > Sordariomycetes > Diaporthales > Diaporthaceae > Diaporthe > Diaporthe citrichinensis. The sequence continues at coordinate 63,306 of JADAZR010000084.1, read as the reverse complement.
GAGCTCACCGCGCGCGCTCTGCCGCGGCTCGACGAGGACGACCGCCTGACGCCCATACTCGACCACCTCTCCAAGAACTTCATCACCCCGGACGCCTCCTACCAGAGCAGCTCGGGCGACCTCCCCGCCGGCGCCGAGATCTCGGCGCGCAACATCGACAAGCTCTCGCAGCACTTCCCGGCCTGCATGTCGCACCTGCACCGCTCGCTCCGCCGCGACGCGCACCTGAAGCACTACGGCCGCCTGCAGTACACGCTCTTCCTCAAAGGGCTGGGGCTGAACCTGGAGGAGGCCCTGGCGTTCTGGCGGCAGGCGTTCCACAAGGTGACCGACGACCAGTTCAACAAGGATTACCGGTACAACGTGCGGCACGCGTACGGCGACGTCGGCGGCGACTCGAACAGGAGGGGCGGCGGCTACAGCCCCTTCAGCTGCCAGAAGATCCTCACGGAGCACCCGCCCGGCCCCGGCGAGGCGCACGGATGCCCGTACCGCCACTTCAACATGGAGAACCTATCGAACCTGGTGCAGGCCATGGGCGTCAACGACAGGAGTGTGCTGAATGGTGTGAAGGAGGACAAGGAGAAGCAGAAGTATCACATGGCTTGCAACCGGTAAGTGACAGCTTTCCCCCGAATTTAGTAGTGTTGAGATACTAACCACGTCGTCAGTGTCTTCGAGTACGTACACAAGAACGAGATCAAGAGGGCCAAGGACGAGGGCGTTATGAGCGCCAACCAGCTGGAGACTCTTGTTCACCCCAACGAGTACTTCAAGCGGAGTTACGTGCTGAAGAACCTGGGCAAGGAATCCGGCGGCGAGGATTTCAAGATGGAAGGCTAAACGGTGGTAATGGTTTCTGTTTTTTTCTCCTACAAGTCCACAGCTCAAGGCTTTGTTTTTAAATTTTGCGCATGGCATTGTCTGGATTGGTGTTTGCGGGATTCGGTTTTATTCTACAAGGTAGATATGTAGCTTCGACGGTATTGGACGTCATGATGATCACAGCCTGCTTGCGAAAACACCCCAATTATACTGGGAACATGCGACTATGATATACATTGAAGAACCAGCGTGCGCTACATATCTTCGTTTCGTGTATCATGCGCACTCAATGTGATGGTGGAGTCCTGATCAATTCTCGCAGTCTCCAGCCTCAAGTATGCCTCAAGACTTCACACGCTTCTAGTCAAATCTCTGCCTCTCTTCAGACCATACCCTTTTCAACACCTTGCTCCATGATACAAGCCAGTATCCAATGTTCTGTCGTTTATGTCTACGCGGTCTTTCGTACAATAACAGCTATAATTATTGTTGTTCCGTCCCGCCTTCCTCCTTCACCAGAGAACCTCCAAAACGAGGCAGTAGGCTCATAGAGATTCCAAGTTATTCTCATTCCAATCCCGGAGGCCTTGCCATTGAAAATTGGCATGGGAAAATCCTGGCAGTGGTAATTAAGCCTAGGGTTTATAAGTCCCACAAGACACAGCTCAAGCTAGAGGCCATCCACTGTTGTTTACATCTTAGGTCTTCCTTTAGACAAGATCCAAAGTGGAGAACTTATGTTAGTTCTGGAGCATGTATCACGGATGAAGTCTGCTTAGAGTCGTAGACTCGCGATGTAGAGATCTCATGTGGCCTGGGACAGTTGTGTTGTTTGGGACGCTTTATATTCTCTAACAGGCCAGTGAAGGCATGAGATGGGTCCTTATTCCAAGTGGCCTCGAATCAAGCGGTCCACCTTTCTCCTCCGCACTCCCAACGTTTATTTCGCCTTGCAGACAGCAGAGCCGCTGACGATGGTGCAGGCCTGGTTGGGACCGCAGGACGCGCCCTTGATAGGCTTACCGCCGGAGCAGGTGGCGGGTGTGTTTCCCTCGCTGTAAGACTAATGTTAGATCATGGCCTACTCTACTCATGTCAAGTTCTCAAGGGCAGAGAAGTAGACTATACATACCAGGAGTACTCGCCGTCCTTGCAGGCAGCAGCCGCGAAGGCGACGAAGAGAGCAGACACGAGAGCGGAGAACTTCATTTTGTCGGTTGGTTTGATGGTGAACAGAAATGAGTCTGTTGTGATGCGAGGTGCTCTGTGCTTTGGAGGGTTTGAGATGAGAATGGAGGATGAGGATGGATAGAAACAGAGACAGTGCAGACCTGAAAGTCAAGAGGCCTTATATACACAAAAATACGAGCATCCATTAGCAACGATATCATAACATGACAGTGCCGCGCCTGCTGGCGGTCTGGTAGAGTTATCCATTTGGCATTGATCTTCAGGAGAACGGGCGGGACACCTGGAGATGCGGGTCCATCAGAAGATCCCCCAGAATAGATACCCACAGCATTGAACGGCCTGACCGCACCCGGGATTCCCTATGACACGAGCAGACCACAACAAAGGCAAACATTTCTAAAGCCACGTACAACTTTACTATCAAGACAACAGGGTTGACACTTCGAGTACGGGTCAAAAAGGGGGTCCAGGAGTGGGAGAGCAATTGATGGGTTTGGTCGCGCAGCGACTAATGTATTTGCATGATACAGCCAACTGACTCACCTGTCTCACTCTATTAATTCGACCTGGCCTAAATCCGTCCCCGGAGATCCACTACCGACTTCCGGGCGTCTTCGGACGTCTCGGTCTCCCTGAGCTGCCTCAGAGCCTCCTCGGTCATCGCCATCATATCCGAGAAGACCTCCAGCGCGCCTTCGCCCTCGACTTCACATTCCATCATTGCCAGACCTAATTGATATAGCGCGTGTTGATGCATATTGGTCAGATTCATGAATTTCCCTCGGTCTTCGGGGCTGCAAGACCCTTGCATGTTGTAGTTGCTGAAGTCGACCAATTCGTCGTCCGAAAGGTAGGTTGCGAGCACTTCGAGTGCCTTGTCCTTGCCCTCTTCGAACCCTTTTGCGGCAGACATGCTTGATATTGGTAGTAAGTGGTTCAATGGGTGATTTCTGCGATTCTTCGAATGTTCGCTGATACAAAGTCTCCAATGTGTTCTTCATCTACGGTTTACAGTGAGAAATGGAGTGGGCGATGAGAATCTTGGTATGAGAACGTTTCGACAAAGACGACTCCAACCACTTATATACGCTCACTCGTCACAAATTACATCAAAGAGCTCTGAAGCCGCGCTTCTAAGAATAGATGACATCCTCAGAGCTCGGGACGAAGAGACAAAGAAACAATTCATTATCTGGTGGCGTCTCCTGCTGACATCCGCCGGTTTGTCACTTTTGACACCAGCTAAATTTAGTCCCAGCAGCAAGTCTTTTCATGGCCCTTTTGAACAGGGAAATTTGCGGGCTATAATCCTGATCGCCCCAGCGGGTCTTTCAGATTCGACCTAGAGTAGCAATATTGCAGTGTGAGAATAGTCGCTGCTGCATTCATGTCGCTCCCGATGCCGACGTATGATGCGCTAAATCTAGTGTTCGTGAGAATGTTGTACTTCGCGAACTTCGCCTCTGTTGCCAGGTCGCAGGTCTCGCCCTCAACAGTGATGCCCAAGCGGATTGTGGTACATATCATTGTAAGGATCTATCACGGTGAAGATTGCCAGGTGTGAGGCAATGCAGGCGGAAACGGAATCTTTACACATTTATCACAAGAGCCTTGGGCTATGTTTCGGACTAATGAAATTAGATTCAGGCGTTGCAGCTCAGTCGTTCTCGAAAGGTCTCTTCGCCGTATGTGGCGACAACCAGGTTTATGCTATAACGAAGCATTTGTAGGCCTTGCTCTCACAATGAGTTTGTTAAATAGTTAGATTAGAATAAATTTCTCAAAACTGCAGTACGATAGATTTGTACACGAGGTTTCCTGGAGCACCTGTAGTGGGAAAACCTTGCCACCAGCAGCTGGACGAAAACCACAACAGATGCCCCAGTCACATCCTTCTGGTAATATACATTAGATATCCTCAAAAACATAGGAAACAGTTTTTTTGTGCGTCTTGGATGACTTTTCCACTTCTCTCTTCTCTTGTCGTATAAAAGAGCGTGTTGGTTTGAGCGAAACGAGCGACAGGTGATTAGAACAATGCAAGTAGTCAAAGGCCTAAGCATCCTCAAATGATAGGAGGAAGTGAAGGTGGAGAGGCAGACCAAGGCAGAAAACGAGCAGCAAAGATCCGGACAAGGACAACGAATTCCATATGAAAAAGCAATACCAACAACCTCTTGAGCGCGCCGATCGGTGCTGGTAGCATACACTAGTGAACCTGCTGGAGGCAGGACCAGACAAGGTCAGCTTTTCTCTCATCCATGATTTCAATCGTACTCGTGATAGACCGGCAGGTCCTCGTTCGAGTCGCATCTGTGGAGAGGGGCGCTCTCGCGTGCCTCATGGACATGGTCCGCCGTCATCAAACCGTGGCTAGGGAGGAGGGCACTTACCGAGAGGAAGCCCTGGCTGCGGGTGGAGCCCTGATTCTGGTCGTACAGTAGGATTCCAGACGGCTTCCTGGTGAGCTCGCGTGCCTGGGGCGCGGACAGCCCAGTGCGCATGGTCTCGGGTGCAGACTCCTGCCCTGAACCCTGGACGGCCTTGATGACGGCGGGGAGCACGTTGTTGATGACGACCGGCGCGACGGTCTTGACGACGCTGCCAATCTTCTGCACAGCGGTCTTGAAGAAGTCGCCGAAGGACTCCTCCTGGGCGGATTCGCCCTCGGAAGGGACAGTGAGGCTGTTGAACTCGCGGGGGTCGAGCTTTTGGAGTGCCTGGAGGGCAGACTCGCCCATGACGGCCCGCTGGACAACCATCTTGGCAGCCTGACTCTCCTTGATCGACTCGGGGTCGTCCAGAGCGCTCTCCTGCTTGCCCGATGCAGCGAGACTGGTCGCCATGGCGTTGAGCCCAGCAACGGCGCTGGCCCGTAGGATGGGCTTGGCAACCTGGAACCCCTTGGAAAAGAAGTTGCCGACATTCTCGAAGAAAGCTTCCTCGCCATTGACGACCTTTGTGTCGCCCAAGATGCACTCCTCGAAGGCGCTGGACCCGCCTGCCGACTCGGCTCCCACGATCGTGCTCCGGATGGGCCATCTTTGCCCACCAGTTCTGCGAGGAACCGTGTTTTTGGTAATATAGTCGGTTTGGCAAACTGTGGCGGCGCCCCTTATCAATGCTGGCTTCAGCTTCTCAGCCAGGTGCGGAATGGCTGGAGCGACCTTCCCATACGACTGGACCATGTCTGCGTGAATCTTTCGCAGCACAGGATGGCTGGGGTTGTGCTGATGGAGCTTCACAACTGTCTGCAGAGCTGAGTCTGCGAGGACACCACGCTCTGGAAGGCCTTCGGTGTCTAGAGTCGACTCGCAGGCGTTTCCGAGGGCGCCCAGAGCTGCGTGGGCAATGGCCGCGACAGGTGCTCCAGCTGGGCCTAGCATAGCAGTGGCAATAGTGGGGACAACGACTGAACCCACGCTGCTCACAACGCTGCCAATCTTTTTGAAGACATCGATGAAGCTCTCTTCTTGGCCACTGACATCGTGGTTGTTGTTGTTCAGGGAGTATTCGTTAGAGTTGACCCCTGAGTCGAGGGTGCTCTCTATGCCGAGAAGGCTTTTGCCGATGGGTAGAGCAATGTTGAAGATATCACCTATGATGCTCTCAGTTCCAGCCCCTCCGATCGGCTTGTGCAAGGCAATGCCATCAGCTTCGCCAACCTTGGGCAAGTTCTGCTTGAAGGCACCGAAGAAGTTGTCGTAGTCGGTGATAGGGCTAGCCTGGTTCTTGTCGCCAAGACCGTAGACGTGAGTGGCAATGCCAGTCTGCGAGCCCACTCGGATCACTGGGGACCCGGACTGTCCACCAAAAGTCGATATTCGATAGGTCAACATGCCCGGGGATTTAGTATCGGTTGTGAGGTGGTAGTTAACCTTGTCGAACTCCGCGTACATCTCCGCTCCCCTCTCAGGGCGACCATAAGAATCCTTGATAGACCGATCTCCGGGATACCCCACGACGCCTAACATCTCGTAACCATCCGGCGGGGTTTTTCCGTACGAAAAGAGTCGCAAATTGCCGGTGAAGGGCTTGTCAACCTGGATGAAGGCGAAATCACGGTGGCGGTTGTCCTTGGAGGCGAGCCATTCAGCGGAAGTGACACAGCGCTTGGCGTGCCGGGTCTGAACGCCGGGCTTTCCGATGGATTCCTTGCCCTGATAGCCGATGTGACACTTGATGATGGTCGCTCTGCCTAGCCCATTACCAGCCCAGTTGTAGACGTTGTGACCAGCAGTGACCATGATGTCAGGGCTGATGAGCCAGCCAGTACCCATGTACCAGCCCCCGCTGTCCTTGCCCTGGCCCTCGTAGCGCATCTGTAACTTGACGATGGCTGTAGTGAATTCCAATGTCAGCTTATTAAAAGACTTTGGGGTTGGAAGGCCTGCATCATGCTCACATCGATAGATCCCACCATCCTGGTACTCGGTCGGGTCCACAAGAATACGAAAATCCGGATCGAACACGGACTCTTCCGTCGATTCTTGAAGGATGCTTTCGCCGACAGGCATATTCTCGCTTCCCATGGTCAGGTCGAACATGCCAATGAGGCCGGCGACGGAAGGTTGAGCGGCCATCGCGACGATTGCTTTCTGGACAAGTGATGAGAATTGTTGAAAGATCGAGATTTGAAAATCGCGAGACAGCTAGCGATGACTGGAACGTGTATTGAAGCAAAGATAAACGAACGGAGAGCAACTGGTAGACAGTGTTTTCAAAGTTGCGATCGGGTCTGATGTGTGCGTGCTTTGTCTGGTGAGGATGACCAGACGAGATCCATGCCGGCGAGGACAGGACGAATACTTTATAGACTTTCGACATCGACTCCAGGCCCAACAAAAAGCTAATTTCCGTAGATTCTTCAAGTCGTAGACTAGGAATGATCACGATGTGCTCGACTAATTTGAGCCGAAACCTGAACAGCTCCTTCTTTGTCCTTTGGCCCCAACAAAGAAATTCCAGACTGCTTGCCACCATTCCCAAGATCTACTGGTACCTGTATCCTAGACTACGACAGAATATAACCCATGCGTGCCAAATGGAATGGTTGGTATCTTCGACCGCAGCTGGATTCTCATCAAAGCAGCCCTAAAACCAACCAGAGACTGCCCACCGACACAAGATCGTCAGTGCAGTTGTCTCCATCCGTGCGATGCATTACAGTATAGATCTGCCCATTTCATTGTCTTGTTTTATCAGGGATACCAAGTCTGGGCCTAGATACGGAATGCATTACGTGCTAGTTTCTTTTGGAGGGTTGCACGAAGATGTCCGCCTAAGGTAACACTATCGCTCAGCTCTGATCTCTGCTTTCGTCCGCGACACGAGTCGAGAACTTAGGAGAACGAGCGGTTTCTCCCGGAGAATGAATATGAGACTGTCAGGGAGCAAAGATGAGCAACATAAAAGGCCACAGAATGATCCAAAGCAGTCGGGGGAACCACGGAAGAAGGGATCGTTGGAAAACTGCCAGTAGACGTCACATCAGTTCACAGTCAAGAAACAAGTTCGTCCCCAACATTGAGGTCTTGGAGTACATCAAGCAGTGGTCTCGCGCAAATGCCTAGCGCCCACGGAGGGTTTTGCTTTTGTCAGATGGAGGAGACGGTAGCCCTTGTCGACGCGAACGACCTTAAGACACACGAATACCCGGATGAGAAAACACATAATCGGCGAGGACATAGCAACGGTCTCATCTCCTTGCGCTTGTACCCCAACCTCATCCTTCTCTTCGCGGAATGTGACTCATCATGTTCGTGCCGTGCCCCTCTCATGTTCACGAGACGGATCAGAAATGGGCCTGTGCTGAGATGGATCAAACGAGAATACAGCATGTGTTTCGCCAGCATCATTTGCTCTGTGATGTCACCCGGAATAGGCATGAAGGCAAAAATATAGTGCCTGTTCGGTATTCATGGGTGCGTTTGTGAGCCGCTCCAGCCCTTTGACCAATTCTCCCATGACGATCATGGGTTCATGATCGTCCTCGCTGCGCCGAAGTGGCTTGAAGCTGAAGTTGACCGAGTGTCTGTTGTGCAACAACTGAACTGAGACCCCTTGCTGGACGCGTAGACATGAAGGACACCGTTCATTCCAACGTCGAGCTGGGGAAGGGGTTCGATAAGGTTACAGCTGTGTCCGTTCATTTTAGACTCTGTCATGATCACCATGGTGATCCGGAGCAGGCCAAGGGCTCAGGGCGTGCCGTTAGCTGCGAATCGCAGACAAGACAAAATCCTCTGGCACTTGTGTGCGGGGACATGGCGCGTTCAAAAGCTCTATCGACGTCTCTCCGTGGTAGTAGGGGGTTGCTTCCAAGTAACGAAACAATCCAGGCCACATGTTATTGTCAACATCATGGGAAATGAACATAACGCTCAAAACTCGCTCAAGGTATATTTGAAATCAGCGTGCAGATCAAGAATAACACGATGTTATGAAGTTGGAGATCGGAATGTTTTGGTTCAAGAGAGGCTTCCCCGATCGTGACTTCGGCTTAAAGAATCAGCTGGGGCAGTGATATTAGAAACTAGTCCTTTCTTCAGCCCTCCCACCTTCCGAAGCCTACCAGCCCGACTGTGGAATGTCGACTCGGAGAATAAAATTTATCGTCAAGATGGAATGGTGTCAGTGAGGGCCCCCTCCTCCATTCTGAGCAAAGGCTGACTGTTCAAGGTGAGTGGTTTCCCGTTTCAAAGGCCGCATCTCAGAGAGCCACGTGATATAATTTATCATTGACCTCTCTAAGTTCCCTCTGCTTTCGAATCTCGGTTTGGAAACGTCGAAAAACAATTGAGAAGTCTGGCAAGGGTTGAAAATAGACCAGTAACATTTGAAGCGTGACCCCTGGCCGTAAAAATACAATCCACCTGCTACTGCTGTAACCGGTGGCATGTAGATTTATAAACCAGCACTTAGCTTTACACTTACAACTCTATGATGTTTTACTTTTTGTCTCCATTGAATCAGATGAAGCGCTACATATGAGGTGAGCATGATACAATTGCTCATTGAGATCCAGGCATTGGGGCACAGCGTAAGATGTGCTGAGACAGCACCTATACTCCGTTCTCACCACTTCTCACTCGAGCCTCAAAGGCATTTCACTGTTAATTTAGAAAGGCTTGAGCTGCCTAGCAGCTGCATAGTTCAAAAACGCTGTCTTATTGTCTGGAGATAGGGCACAAATGTTGGAAGAGTCTGCCAGGACCATTGGGCTTTGAAGTCAAGGAAACCGGTTTCTCTCTTTGAACAGTGAGTAGCGTCTAGCTGAGGGCCTTGATAGTGAGGATGGAAACAACCATGTCTACAACTTTCTAAGGTAGTCATTCGCTTCAGTACCATGGGCATACGCCTCCGCCACATTAATGCGGGATGCCTTCTCCCCCTGAAGGAAGAACTCTTCAATCTCGGCAGCACTCATCTCCGGCCTTGTCCTCTTCAAGTTGTCTTGGATGCGACGTAGCCCCTCCCGAGCCTTTGCGCGAATGGCGCCCACGTCGACGTTGACCAGCTTTCCATCCCGCTTCAAGATCCTGCCGTCCACCATCACGAAGTCCACGTCGGCCGGTGTGGAATGCAGCACCGCGGTTCCCACGGGGTTGGCGGAGCCGCTCAGGGCGCGCTTGTTGCTGAGGATGACAATGTCGGCTCGCTTGCCGGGCACCAAGGTGCCGATCTGGTCTCCCAGCCCGACTGCCTCGGCGCCGTTCCGTGTCCCCCACTCCAACGCGTCTCTGGTCGTGAGTTCCATCTTCATCGCAACGCGTCCGGATTTGTGCTCGGCATCATGATCCAGCCCGCGTTGCACTTGCAGTAGTAACCGCATCTGCGACAAGAGGTCAGGGGGCGTGGCGCTGGAGGTGTCGATGCTGAGGGACGGCCTTAGTCCGTGCGAGAGAGCCATCCTCAACGGCGGAAACCCCATGCCCATTTGAATATCCGTGTCCGGCGAGAGCGCTATCTTACCTCCCGTCTTGGCAATGAGGCTCATCTCGTGATCCGTCAGGCTCGTACAATGGATATAGACGTGTCCTGGATGCATGTGACCCAGGTCAGCCCTTGTCTCAATGTCGCTCGTCAGGGTGGAGTTGGGAACGGCGCTGGAGTGAGAGCAGCAGAGGAGCCCGTGATCGCCGGCGAGCTTGAGCTCCTCCCCCATCCACGTGAAGGGCGTTGTCCCTGACTGGCTCAGTTGGAGAGCAACGCGAACGACACCGTCTTCCCCTTCCTCTCGGATCAACTGCTTGACGTGGTCCATGCGTGCCTCCCAGCCAGCTTTCCCGGCTGGCACGTCCCCGTACTGGTCAGCGCTCATGCCGTAGCAGAAGAAGGTGCGGACCCCCGAGTCCCGAAGGCCCTTGAGTTCTGCCTCGGCGTGTTCGCGAGAGTGAAACGACTCGCACGTGTCCATGATGGTTGTAACGCCACTGTCGATGGCCTCCAGGGATCCGACAAGGCCGGAAAGGTACATGTCCTCGACGCCAGTCGCCGGCAACCACCGTGTGTATGTGTTGGAGAGGAAGTGCCATAAATGTTGGTCCACTCCGATGCCTCGCGTCAGGCTCATGGACACATGGCGGTGCGTGTCCACCATTCCCGGGATCACGACGCCTTCGGAGGCATCGATAATTTCGGCGTCAGGGCAAGAGATGTCCGCTGCCCTCCCGACGGCCTTGATGGTGCCGTCTTCAATGAGGACAGCGCCGTCCGCGAAGTCGCCGAGAGCGCCGTCGAGGGTAACGACATGGCCTCCGGTAATGAGGAACTTGCCCGTCATTGTAACCTGTGTGGGGTGAAACTCTTTTAAGTAGATGTAGACTCAAGAAGCTCGAATTATCAAAACTTAGTTAAAGTTCAAAGGCTTTGGTCAGTTTTCACCAGTCACAAAAGCCTATTCGATCAATGTCGTTGTATTTAAGTTCCTCGAAACCCAGCTCCACGTTCGGTGTCCAATTCACCCCGCGGGTTGCCCATCGTCAAAATCCGTGATCGCTTTTGCATGTCAACTTCACCGTCGTGAGAAGTCAGTCGATGACATCACGTATCCTCGGCGGAAGGGGGGGGGGGCCTGGGTTGCTGAATGCAAGTCAGGATGTGCAGATGCTACAACCCCATACACCTTCACGGGCGCCCGAAACGTGAATTCTTGACTGCTTGACCCAAAGTCGATTTTGTTAGCAAATTGGGCAAAGTGTGACTTGGTCGGTCGGGAACTGCCAATAGAAACAGATGTAGATAATTCACGTTTTGAGATGCCTGCAGAAGTACTAGAGCTCCTTGAGACCCAATTAATGGACGTCGTATTGTCGAGGGACACCCATCTTGCCCCGCCGCCAAGACCAAAGAATCCCGGGCGACTCACGACTTTCAAAGCAAGAAGCGAAGGCCGCGAAGGCCGAGTTGGAGGACAGACAAGGTACCGTGTGTTCAACTCTTCACGCTCATAGGGTCCCGCGGAAAGGAGGTGCTTGTCTCCCCTCATCATCGACCCCGCGGTACCGTGGACATGTTGACGAGCATTGCCGCAGTCCTTCCAGCCGCGGACGCTCACCGCTGCTGCAGCAGAAACTGCGTGATGGCACTGTCCCCTTCACCGTATTGTGGGCTACCGCAGGTCGAGAGTAAGCAGCTGGTTGGGGCAGGTGAGGTGCCATCCGGAAGCACAATAACAAGGATCCACAATTCCAGGCGGGAAAGGGGTCGGAGATGAGGCTCGCCTCCTTTGGACCTGTCTCTGTCATCGGGATGAACGGGAGGCAGAAAAGTCCGGGCACTCAGAGGCGCCGGACAGTCTCGGGCTAGGTTTCGCAAATACAAACCTCGCGGTTTACACCAAAGCGCGAGGCTCCCCATTCCCGGCTTTTGAAAGGACTGATCTCAGGAGTTAAGCTTATCCAGCACATGCATAACTCTAGCCGAATGTGGGCCGCTTGACTTATGTCTCTGCACGGCCTACCTGTCATGCCAGCTCAACTTCAGAGATGCTCTATGAGTACACGGGCATTGGTTCATCTGACTGCGGCTGAGGGCTTAAACCGAATAATCCAATGATTCGGATGCCTGTTCAGTCGAACATGGTCGTCACCTTAGGGCGGGCTAGCTGGCCTTTTGACCGCAGCCTGCCTGCCTGCCTCCCTCCTTGTTAGCATAATGGAATGAGGCCGAGATGTCCACCCTCCTCAAAGCGACCGCAATATTGATCAACAAGAGGGTTGTGTCCTTTTTGGTTGGCGGCATTAAACGGAGGGTTTGTAACGACCTAGGCTTCGTCAAAGTGAGGCAAGTGGTGTGTCATCATAGAGACGGGCACAAAACCGTGGACAGCAATGGAGAGACAAGATGTGAAGGGGATAGGGAACCCTCTAAAAAGATGCTTAACCTGACGCTATGATGATGTGAACGATTCTAATGCCCTCTGGCGGAAAGAGAAATTGTGGTTACAGCCTGCAGAAGTCGGTGATGCAGGCACCGGGCTCTGATTGATAGTAGAGATTTCTAGGAAACAAAACATGTCATCTGCTAAGAGAATTCACAAGGAGAGTAGTCAAGGTAGATGTAAAGGGCTCAGCAAATTCGCAGACCAATCATAGCATGCCACACTTGTGCAATCTGTTCAAGGCGGAGTAGACACACAACACCTAGGAGTCTTCATTCAGGTCACCTACATAAGGCACTACCCAATCAAAAGCTAAAAAAAAGTGTTATATATATAGTAACCAATGGGGCACACAGTTTCCATTCATCATGCACTCTTAGCGCAACGAGCTCACACAAGACAAGATCCACCACGGCGTAGTGGCAAAGGATTAGATACCGCTGCGCATACGTGTCCTTATTTTCATTTAGAAGCAAGGAGTGATGTTCTCATAACCGTCAAGCTGCTCTAGTCGCATCATTCTGGCTGTCCCAGGCACAAATCAAAATGTTTCCCGAAGCCAAAATCCTTAGTGCTTCTCCGGAACCTTGAACAGGTGCGCATACTTTCCATCCGTCCATATGTCAGCCCGTAGCGATCGCTTCTCTGGATCCCAGCTCTCCATCATCTCATCAGTGAATCCTTGACTGCGCATCATCCCCTCCATCTTTGCAACTGCCAGACTAGCCCAGTACTTGACCTCATCTCCCTCGCCAGTGGCCGCCGCCTTCTGGAATCCGTGTAACCATCGTACCCATCGCGCAGGCGGAAATGCTAGGTACTTGCTTCCGTCCTCTCTGAGCTTGTGATAGTCGATCGTTCCCCACCGGATGAGGCTCCACAGCCACTCAGTTGCTAGGACAGTCCACTGAGCACCGGCAATGAGGTGACAAGGTAGAAGCTCATCCTCGGGGATCACGCCCTCGACGGCGATCCCGATGGTGACAAAGGCACGGGATTGGAGAGGAGACTGCACCCCTGCCGCGTGGACTCGTGCAGCAAAGGCGGAGGCGTTGACGTACTGGTCGCAGGTTTGTTGATTGGGCTTCTTTCTCTTCTCAGGGTAGCCGTGAGCGTGGCGCATGCTGTCATCCCAGTTACTGAATCCATGCCACGCGGGCAGTTGCTCTCCTTGGTAGTTCTCAATCGTCTGGGTGATTGGGAGTCGCTTCACCGCATGAAGAAGCTGGACGAGCTTGTCCTGGCCCTCGTGGTCGCAGGGGATTTGCTTGGCGATGTCCCAGACGAGATCGGAGAGCTCGAGCATCCAGTCGTCGGCAGACTCCTTCTTTTCATCAGGTCGATTCTCGGGCATGATGGCATCAAGGCATCTCGCAGCTTCGTTGTCAGAGAGTTTGCTGTCAGGCTGCAAGTAATCGTTGAGGACGTTGAACATCATCCACTCGATAGGCCATGGGTCGTCGTCATTGTGGAGGGTGTCGATGGTGAAGTTTAGAGGGTGCTTGAGAGGGCGTCGGTTTGCAGAAAGAGAGGCGCCCATGATGTCTGGCGGGTAGTTGACAATGGCGACGACTTTTTGATGGGTAGTTGTGAAAGGTTGTAGAAGGGCAGGTCGCACACGTTCTGAGTTTCAAAAGTCGAAGGGTCCGTTTGTGAGCACTTGAGTGGGCACTTGCTCAGGTTCTTTTCACTTGGAAAGACCCACACTCGCAACTGCTATCTATGAATCACTGGGATGAATTCCGTTTGCTGGTTAACTCAGGTAGACGTTTTGCGGCCTCTCATCAATGACAGGCAAACGGTCTTCTCATTCACTGGAAGTTGATTCACCAGTAACTGGTTGTGCGGTCGGCAACCACATCTCAAAATGGGTCTTTTCGAACTGCAACAGCAGCCTGATACCGGCCTCACACTCGCTCACTGCTTTTTGAGAAGCTGTCACAGCACATGGTCTGAATGTTCAGAATGGCACCTCCCAAGAAGACAGGCCAGCAGAAGCCCTCGTCAAATCCGTACAAGAACAACAAGATGCCCGACCCTAACGAAGAGGTAAGTCTCATGTAAATCAGTGGTCACAATCTCTCTTGGACAAACCACACCCTCACTCCTTCGTTACATTTTGATTACGATTCTCATTGAAATCTCATGAACACAGTACTACCAAGCAAAGACCAAGTTCGTGAGCAAGGAGTCAGACAACCGAGTCGGAGTAAAGGCCATCGCCAGACAGCTGGCCAACGCACCAAGTCCGCGAGACGGTGGAAAGTCCGGCTACCCACACAAATTCTACAATGAGCCTGGAGAGACGCGAATCCCGCAGCTGGTCAGAACCGATAGCGCCGCGAGCAGCACCACTTCCCTGTACGAGTATCCAGTGTTCTCGGACAGCCGCACCTACAATTATCAGAAGAAGCCCAGGGAAACCCCCGGCCACATTCGAGGAATCACCAACCAGAACAAACGCTTCAAGGGTGTCGTTGCTCACAATGGCGAGGACGGCAAGCCGAACAGGGGTGATATGCACTGGGTTGAGAAGGAGATGAGAAAGCAGTGACGGGTAGGGACAGCATTGCCCTTCAAATAAGAGTACAGACACCTCCTAGAATCTCCGAAAGGAGTATTTAATTGCAATGGAGGAAGATATCTGGTGCTGAAAGACTCTATGGTTGCATTCTATGGTTGCCTGGCTTTTCGAATTCCGGCGGCACTTTCTCTTTGACTCTCTCGGTTGAAATATCACGAGTCTGTTTCTGGGTTTCGCAGGCTATGTAAATGTTGCAACAAGTGCTTCATGGAGTTGCCTCGGGACTCGAGGCCAAAGTAAGAGGCCACTTATCTTTTCTTTTCTTTTTCCCACAGAGTCCTGTACAATATTGGAGCATCCAGATAAAGCCACACACGAGGTTTTCCTATAAGGGATGGTTCTTGCGGGGGAGGGGGGTATGTTCGAGGAAACAGGAGGTTATCCCACTAGAGATTATCACACGGAAGGGTGCCCAGAGGAAATATTCCCAGGCTTATCCCAGAGGAGGGTATCCCAGAGGAGGGTAACCCAGAAGAGGTTATATTAGAAGAGGCTGGCCGAGTACGGGTCATCATAGGGCAGGGGAGGTTGCTGCGACTGAGTGATGCTGGTGGTTGACCTGCCAAAAAAAGCCAAGACACACGGCTCTCATTCCAGGATGATCTAAATTAGGTGAGGCGAAGGGCTAGTTCGTGCTCCCAGGCTGAGACCTAGCAGCCACGTATTTCAGCAGGCTGCAAGCCACAGCAAAGACCAACAGCATTCCCATTTTCTTGGCTCAGAAGGGACCGGTGGCGTGAGTCACGGATGATATTAATACTCTTGCAGACATTTCCGTTGGTACGTTGCTGAGATAGAAAGGGCAAAATGCCTGGGATGATTACTCACAATTCTACTAAATCTTTCAGCTTCAGCAGCCCTGGTAATCCTAAATGTAGGTCACAGTTGGCCAAGACTGCCAGGAGCTCTGTTGGGTGCATGCTTGCAGATAATGCAATTATATAACACAATGGGCTGGTCCACACGAGGCTGTTCCGAAAGACGATAAGTAGAGGAGCGGTTTACCGAGCATATCACTGGACTCTTTCAATGCAAGCTGAATTACTGCAGCTTCGCTCATCTGTCGCGAACATATCAAGAGATATCCGAAATCCGATGCGTCTCGCATGGCACATGCATTTGACAATAATGCTATCACTTTTCACGCGTTGGGGGCCAAGGTAAGGTGCACGCGACAACCAACAGTCAAAATCCAGTGCGGCTGAATCAGACGGGCTGGGATGGAACTATGGTCGGATGTGACAATGGGATTGTGTGTGTTGACATTTTGGAACCAACTGCAGATTTTACGCCGCAGCACACCCACTTCGGACTCAGCCCGCGCCCACCCGCGCCTCACACATGCGTACAGCCCTCCCAACTTGCATCTCGGGTCTTATGCCCACTGCATCCTCGAGTCCCTTTAATCCTCCGGTGGGTCGGTATAATATCTCCGATGCCAGCTCCTCAGAGTCGCCATGGCTCGTCGTCCTCATCAGCCCGGTTTTATTGTCTGGACCTCGACGAGTCTCTGCTCTACTTGTGGGTGACAGCAGCCATCAGTCGAAACTATCTTCAAAATGCTTTGTCGCCGGAGTCTTGCGGCAGTAGTGGCACTCGTTCACGAATTCGCCGTAGGGAGTCCTCAGAGTCCCTCCCCTCCAGTTCAAGTTCTCGAAACCCGTCGCGATGTGGCACCAATTAGAAACGAGGCTTTACAAGGCCTGCAAAGAGATCTGGTAACGGCAGGTCTTAAGCAGCGTGATTCGGACACTCAACTCTACAAGACCAATGGGTCTCTGGATCTGATGTGGAACGACGCAACTTTCTTCAGCTAGTGAGTTTCCTTTTATTTTCCTTTTTCTATTCTTTGTTTGGGGAGCGGGAAGGGGGAGGTGTGACGCCCTTCTGATATCGAGCTCACGCGCTGACTTCTCTTCTCATCTACGAAGTGAGTCTCTGTCTATATCATGCGTCAGCTGCTACGTCAAGGGCACAGCGTATGCAAGCCTGGTTGTCGACGGCGATTTCAACTTCACCCAGGCCCTGACAGAGTTTCACGATAAATTTTGGCCTGAGGTCAAGAACATTAGCCTCGAAGTCTGGGACCAGTTCAAGAATTGGTCTCAGGTTGTTGCCGATAACGTCACCGACACAGCCGGAGACAACATTGTCTCATTCTTCCAGACCGGCGATTTTGGTGAGCTCGATATTGACTGGGATGTTTACGCCCTCCCCACTCTCGACGTTGATTTTGAGATGAACCTGACCAACATCCCGGAAACAACACTGAGCCTCGAATTTGACGATCTCGAGCTTTACCTGGAGCTCGAGGCCACGTTGGATGCAGACCAGACCTACAAGGTCAATCTGTATCCTCCCGAGTGGTACCAACCAGCCGGAATCAAGATTGGAGATCAGTTGGTTGGCGTCGTCATAACTCTGGAGTTGCTGTTGACATTGACCTCAGAGGCAAGTATCAGCACAGGCGTGCACGTCCAATTTGAGGACGGTCTGGCAATGCAAATCGCCATGTTCGGCAGTGATGTCTCGGAAATCACGCTGTGAGTCTGCCATCCCACAAGCCTCGTACCCGCCACGAGATCGCTGACATATTGGTAGCACGGACGGTTCATTCGAGTTCCTCCCTGTGATCGTAGGCTCAAGCGGTGTCGTGCTCGACGCGACCCTCCGCCTCGGCGTCACCGCCGGGCTGAACATGTCTCAAGACCTCGGCAAAGACTTCATGCTGGCCGCCGGGTCGTCGGCAACGGTGTACGCCGACCTTGCGCGGTTCACCACGAACATCACCACGCCAGAGTCCCTGGAACTGTCCACAAGGGATGACGACTGCCTCATGCCAGTGATCGAGTCCTACGAGTTCGGCCTCGGCGCCCTGGCTGGAGCCTTCGTCCAGTTCAGAGACGAGAAATGGGGCCCCACGCCCAACACGAGCGTTCAGATCTACTACACCACGCTTTACTCTGCCTGCGCTATCGACCCGGCTTCTGCCACCTCATCCGTTGAGGCAAGGCAGACAGCACCGGCTCTGCTGGCCGAGCGCGCCGACTCGACCGCGACCGAAGTCACCAGCGTCGTCACGATCACCAACATCGTCTGCCAACAGGCGGGGCTGAGGAACTGCCCGGCCTCCCTGCAGACCACCGTCCAAGTGACCACGACCTCTACGGCGATCGTGTCGGTGGCTGAGGGGGAGGACCCAGTCTTCCCTGCCACGGCGACGACCGCCGCAGTCGCCGCCGTTTCTGCCTTCGGCCAGGCCGTCCAGAAGCTTAAGGGCTCGAGCGGCAGCCCCGTCTCCTTTGTGCCTCCCGTCGAGACTGACGGCTCAGGTATCGGGGATGGAATCTCGGGTGTTATTGATGATGCCAAGGACGAGTACAATGGAATGTCTGAGGACTTCAAGAGGCTCGTCATCGGACTGTCTGCTGGCCTGGGCGGGGCGTTCATTGTCTGTGTGATCGCTGGCATTTAGTACGTATTGCCGTATTGCTCTGGACGTGCTCATCTCAGCTAACTTTGTTCAACTACTGCAGCTTATGTTGCAAGAGACGCTCAAGGAAATACAATGCCGTGCCGCGGTCGAGCGTTGAGGAGTACCACGGCCCGGGTGCCTCCCAGCCCTTCCTTGGGCGCGAGACAGACGCGAGATGGAAGCAGGCACAGTCTCGTGTCAGCATGTGTGAGCAGTTGTTCATGAATATTGGCCCAGAACCACTAATGTCTAACTTTGAACACAGCTACCACCGACCCTAGATGACACTAATCTCTTGTCCTCTACCTCCTATGGGAAAGTATCCCGTGGGAGAAAGTCCTATACCGCCTTAACATTAGGGTGCCGCGGGGCCTTACAATGACGTTGGGAAGCCGGTGGGTCGCCCAGGCGCAGCAACGTGTACGACCTCGAACAATCGTCAGAAGACAGGAGGCTTGTCATGAGCACAGGGAAAGCTTGCCTTGGGTTTTAAGTGTTAGTTTTCTTGATTCGAATGATGTTCGATTGGCAGGCAGATTTCCTTTCTGTCTTTGATTTAGTGATCACTATTTGATCTCGTCCAGCATTTGATATTAGATTGTCCAGATTATGACTTGGGCCAGGTGTCTTGCTTGATCCTCATAGATGTTCCAGCAGCCAGCTCATGGCCTGGCTCTAAAATGTCACGATTTCAGCTCAAAACCTGCCTTCAGAGGAAGACAGAATTTCGTCAGAAACAGGCTGAGATGAGCTGTCGTTCGATGCCAAGGATATGGGAAGCTGTATAGACCTGGTAGAAACCAGCCACCTTGGCAAGCTTGCAGGAATTGGCCATGCGGGCGCAAGTAGCTTCAACCTATTAGACTTCCACCACTGCCAGTGTGTCAGATGGCTTCCATAAAAGAGAGTTTTGAGCTAATGCCAGTCTCCTGTAGAGCTACGGTTGCATAGAAAGCACGCCAGCGCATATGAGTCTCAAAAGACAGCGCTCTTG
Source organism: Diaporthe citrichinensis (assembly GCA_014872995.1). Classification (NCBI taxonomy): domain Eukaryota; kingdom Fungi; phylum Ascomycota; class Sordariomycetes; order Diaporthales; family Diaporthaceae; genus Diaporthe; species Diaporthe citrichinensis. The sequence continues at coordinate 43,853 of JADAZR010000084.1, read as the reverse complement.
CTCACAAGGCCTAGAATTAACAACACCCCAGTAGGCTTCTTACCCTTCGTAGCATTGGGGGGCATAATGCGCCAAGTGCCGGATACAGTACTGTCGCGGGACCCTGCAGGAAGTGTTTCGACCTTCTCACTACCCGCCCACCCTTCGGCAGCTGCTTTCGGTCGAGATAATACGGTCACTCGCAGAAGACGGCAAGCTGCACACAACGTAATGTCGATTTGCACTCATGCTCTGCTGCACGAATCATGTGTGTGTGTATGTGTGTATTCTCGATATTTACTTTTCACAAAATAAAAAGACGGCGCCCATGAGCCGCAAGTGATCCGATTAGAGCAACCCTGGTCAACCGACGTTTAGAAACACTTGTGAAGTTAAAAGTGCCCTTTCTCTCTGTCTCTCACACCGATGCAGTGCCAGACCGCCCCCAACATCCCATCACCAACAATGCCTTTCCTAACCTACACAGGCCACCCTTCTCCGCCCCTTCTCAACTTCCAATGACATACACCCCAAACGGTAGCTCGTCGCTTAGAAGAGGAAAGCGAGGAGACCGAGGAGACCGGCCATGGGGACGCCGTTCGCGACGGCAGCACCGGTGAACTGGGCCGGGTTGGACGTGGTCGGAGACGCGCCGCCGCTACCAGTGTGGGTAGCGTTGCCACCGCCGCCGGAAGAGCCACCGCCACCAGTAGCAGTCGCGGTTGCAGAAGATTTGGAGCTGCTGGACGGCGAGGAGCCGCCGCCGCCGCTGCCGGTGCTGGTGGGGGCGGAAGAGGAGCCGCCACCGCCGCCGCCGCCACCGCTCGCGTTGGTGCAGTTGCCCTGGGCGAAGTTGGCCTGGTTCTGCTGGAGGGTTGAGGTGAAGCCGGCGACGAGGTTCTGGGCGATGGACTGGGCCTCCTGGGGCACCTTTGCGACGACGGCGTCGATGAGGGCCTGGGAGTCGGTCGACAGGCCCTGGGACTGCTGCAGGACGGTGTCGCAGAGGCCGGCCTGCTCGATGGCGGACTTCTTGCCCGCCAGGTTGGTGACGAGGGTCTGGGCGTTGGACTGCAGGCCCTGAACAGTCGACTGCAGCGACACGGCGTCGGTGAGGGTCAGCTGGTCGGTGCCTTGCACGGTGCTGGTGCCCGACTTGATGGTGCTGGACAGGTCGCTGGACGCGGACGTCAGGGCGCCGGCGTCGCCGCTGAAGCTCTGGGCCGCGTCGTTGAGGGCCGTCAGCTTGGTGGAGACATCGCCGATCACGCCCTGGATGGTGGCCAGGTCACGCTCGAGGACGACCCTGGGGAGGTTGGTGGCGCATGCGCCTGCGGCCATGGCGGCGAGGGTGAGTGAGTACTTCATGATGGATATGTGGAGGGTTGACTTCCGTCGACAACGAGTGTTGGGTTTGTGTAAATTGGGTTGGTAGGAAAGTTATGACAATAGAACTCGTCCCTTTGGTTGACTCTAGGTTTAGTCCGGGGAATAAAGGCTGGAGGGGGGTACGTCAGTTCATATAGACATAACAGAGCCCATCACAAGCTTTGGGTGTGCCCACTCCCTCGGCCGATACCCTCGTCCATTGCTGTGATGTGAGTGATGGGAATGACGGAAGGCCCATCCCAGCCAGCCATCGTCTCACACCTACACCTCCGCCACCCTGGGCTCCTGGAGATGGCATCCTTGAAACCCTCAGAAGCAAGCGTCCACATTTGGAGACTGCCTGCAAGTAGCCAAGGACCTTACAGTTGAGGCAACGGGGGGCTGCCAATCCAAATTTCCCCGAGCTTCCAGCCCAGCCCATCCTCACCACTCCGGATGGGGGGCAGGTAGAGCCGTGCCTGAGCTGACAGGTGACTACTGCACAGTCCAGAGGGGGCTAGATGTCCGATGGCTGCATCGTCAACACGGGCCAGCCGGGCCAAACACCGCCAGAGAAGGATCGAGAGCTCGATTCAAGGTACGGGGATACAAGCCAAGGGGATGCCACTGGCTGTGACGTTGTTAGGTAATAGGTCGACAGCTTGATAATTGCGATGGTCCGAGGGCGCATCCAGAGGGATGAACTCATGCGAGTCTCAGAGAAGGGGTGACAGCATGTCATTCGATACCAAGTCTTGCGCAGAGTTCCCTGCCTCCAGATGACGCCCGACGTTGCAAAGCAAGCAAATAAACGTGAGCCGAAAGCACCGGCGCAGGGAATCGGGGTATGTGAACCACCAATCGCTGTGGCGCGCTGCACTCTGCGCTGGAAGAGGCCGAAACAAGGAGGAGAGGCTTAGCAGGTTTTGCTATTAACCCGGTCATCCTGTTGGTAGGCCGGGGATCTGCATATGATGATATGTGCTGAGGTGTGTTGGCCAGCCTCGCGCAAGAGCTGTGCTCGATTCCAGGATAGGGTGGGATTCTTGAAACTGCGGTACGCTTCACTTACCGCATGTGTAGACGGCACTATAGTAGACTTCCAGTCAGAATCGTCCAAGCACCCCCCAGAGGCGATCCCCCGCAGTTGTGTTAGTCGGCGCCCTCTTCCCCATTCGGGCCTGTCTTGCCCGCCTCCTCCCGCCGCCATTCGCCATAAATAAAATGAAACGGGTGACGAGACTTGTCCAAGAGGAAAACTCGTGCGTGCCAACCCGCCCATGTATCGCAGAGTGCCACCATCGTCGTGTGTGACACGCAGCAAGCACGCTGGCATGCTGGCTGTACAACAAGGCCAACTCGACCCTGGTCCACAGCCCATACACCTGGTAGATCTCAGATCTTCGCAATGTTGCCCTTCCCCAGACCCAGATAAAATTGGATTCTCGCATGGGACCGCCCGGGAGGGATTAGCAGAGGTGGATACGGGGAACTCTAATTGCACGACACCACTCCTTCAAGCCTCAGTTGGCCGTTGCCGAACGGCGACCCTTGCAGTGGCATGTGGACAGCTTTTCACCGAGGCATAGTCTGATTCCCCACGAGCGGCTAGGTCCGCCAAGAATCTGGGGAATTGGGGTAGTGGCCACGAAGTGGAGGGTGGGAACGGAACATTGTTGCTGGAGATGACGAATGCTCCCTTCTTTTGCACTATGCGATCCATCTCATCTCGGTGTGTGCGCGGATGCTGCAGCCTCTACGCATTAGTCCCCGCCGTTGGGAGTATATCGTGCGCGTTCGGCCTCGTATCTGCAGCTGATCGTTCGCGATCAGGTCGGCCGGGCCATATTTCGTCACTCAAGCCAAAACACCAGATGGTTCCCTTGGACCGCGGGTTGTCAGGTGATCTGTTCAATTTGTTCGGTGTAATCTCTGCTGAATTATCTCGGAGTTCACAGGCCTCCGACTGGGTATCAATATTGCTGGCCCTGCTTTCTCCATCTCCCGAGACGGTCTGAAAAGGCGCACTCTCGCATCCTTCCCATGAATGAAGTGTAAGAACGCGCTTCTTCTAACTCGCGCGATGTTGTACTGTATGAATGGAAACCTGGACGCGAATGTGCCTGTTAAGTGATTGGTGCTTTCACCAAGTACCAAACACCACAATTGTTGGCAAGCGGTCGTGACTGTCCATCTTGTCAAGCTGATTACTTGAACAAGCGACGGCCACGGGACTTCACACCAAACCTCTCGACACCACTGCTCTGTTGCAGGTGCCACAAGCCCAGCGCGCCAACATTACCGCCCTCGGCTCCTTGTTTGTACCGTCTCCATGCCTCGCGCACGTGATCTGGACGTAGAGCACCCTTGGGCGGCTCCTTGGGTTTGACCTTGGGGTGTGTCGCTCTAGGTCGGCCATCCTCAGGCTCATCCCAGTGCTCCTCTTCCTCGTAGGGCCAGGGAGGAAACGAAACGCCCTCCTCGGCTTGTGGCTCGCCCGACTTGTCTACCCACTCTGACTGCACCCTTCGTGACTTCTCGATGATGTCACCGACGAAGACCTTAGCGACCGACTGCATGGCCTTTGTGACATTGGCGGGCACAGATTGCGAGACAGCAGCATTGACGATCTGTAGTAGGCATAATCAGTGCTTGTTCCCATGGTGACAAGGTTGGCAGGAAGCGGGTTGATTCCCAAGTGCTTACCCTCTTGACGACGCTTTCGGTCAACTTTGCGGCGTGCCACATCTCGTACCTCTCAGTCTGGTCCTTATCCATCTGCTGGACGAGCATGAATCGCAGCTTTTTCTCCTCCTCGCGCTCCTCCCTACTCCTCTCGAACTGTGCCACTCCCATCTTGGTCTTGATATCCTTGTCATCCTCCTCCTCGTCATCTGCGCCGTCATCCCCAACAGCGCTCGTTGCACCCCTGCCGGCTCCACTCCTACCGCTGGCTGCCGTCATAGCCCTGCCTCCGACCGCGCTGGGTGTTCCCTCCTTCTCGGCAGCCTCGCGAGCCTTGTCGGCTTTGCTCTTGCGGCCGCGCTTCTTCTTCGCGGGCGCACTAACCGAGACAGCGGAGCCGGACACCATACTGACGTTGTCGTTGTCGAACCCCACGCTGGGCGATCGAGCGGCGAAGGGAGACTCGTCTGGCGGGAAGGACGTTTGTCGGAGCGGATGGGCGGAGCCAACTGAGGTGACGGACATTGTGGAGGGCTTCCTGCGCTTCATGGAGGGAGAAGGGCCGCCATCACCGGCCGAGCGCTTCTTCGATGATCCGGCGCCATTTGCGAGGGTGTTGAGGGTTGGCAGCTGGGAGTGCGATGGGTAGGGAGGAGAGTGCGCAGGAGGAGAGGTTTGGCTTTGATACGGCGGCGAGCTCATCTTGACAACGTAATTTGATTTGTATTGCGAAAGTATGTCGGCCCTGGGATAAAAAGACAGGCCAGGCCGGTGCGAGTCGGCTGACAGCTAGCAGTGGCTGTGTTCAAGGACCTGCCGATGTGGCGAGAAACAAAAAGAGGCCGCGATGAGGGAGCGGATGCCAAAGGTGATGTTTGTGCTTGGAGCGTTGAAGTCGAGTCGACAGTCGATGGCCCACTGCTGCAGTAGCACAACCCCGGACGGCTGGGAGTGCTGGGAGCTCCACCAGGGTCTGATAAGATAAGGACTTGCGGGCAGGCGGGCTGACTTGACTGGAGCTGGCCCCGCTGCAGGACCCTGACAAGCTGCCCCGACCGCGGCGGCCAGCACCGGCCCACGCAGGCACGGGGAACTCGGCGAGACTGCCGAGAGTCAGTGTCAGTCAGCCATCGCAGCAAATTTGCCTGCGACTACGATGTATTAGACCGATTCTCCCTCTCCTCGGTCAGCTGCATCGGAGGCCGAACAATCCTTCGACGGCGGACTCGACTCATTCCTGTAGCCCTCAATTGACCTTTCTACGGGGCTCCCCATTGTCTCTGTACCTACATGATCGATTGCCAATCGACAAATAGCACATGCTTGCCTGATTCCTTTTTTTCTTCTTTCACGATTTCTCAGACCTGCATGAAAGCAAACGAATAGCGAATATCCATATATATACCAGCTGAATAGGCAGGCGGATAGGACAGGACAGGGAGATAGGCAGAAGCTGTACTTTTTTCCCAATGCCATCCGCAGAAAAAATGGACACAGCAAGCATCACCAGCTCGTCCTCCGGCGGGCGGCGCAACGCGCACCACTCGGGCGAGGAACGGTCGAGCAACAAGAAGCGCAAACACCACAAGGTCAACGGCGCCCACGAGAGGCGAGACAGCATCAGTGCCCCCGCGCGAGACCCCCGAGATATCCCCGACCGCCCCAAGAAGAAGAAGTCCAAGAAGTCCACGGCGCACGCCACCACCGCCAACACCGAGGCCACCACGACCACCTCCACCTCCACCACAGGCGCGACTGCCGCCGCCACAAGCGGGACGGTGACGCGGTCGCCGAGCCCCGTGATCGACTTCGACGGGCTGTCGCGGCCCAGCTCGGGCACGCGCGAGCGGCTGGAGGAGACCAAGGAGCAGGCGGACAAGCGGCTGGCGCGCATGTGCGGCGCCGTGCGGACGATACTCGAGTGCGTGGGCGAGGACGCCGACCGCGAGGGCCTGCTGGCCACACCCGAGCGCTACGCCAAGGCCATGCTGTTCTTCACCAAGGGGTACCAGCAGAACGTGCGCGACATCGTCAACGGCGCCATCTTCGAGGAGGGCCACAACGAGATGGTCATCGTCAAGGACATCGAGGTCTTCAGCATGTGCGAGCACCACCTCGTGCCGTTCACCGGGAAGGTAAGTTCTGCAAGGGACCTTGGGTCGCATGGGCCGATATATGTGCGCTATACTCGGAGTTTTGGGAGCTGACATCAGTTGGTAGATGCATATCGGGTACATCCCCAATCAGTCCGTCATCGGCATCTCAAAACTGCCCCGGATTGCGGAGCTGTTCGCCCGCCGGCTTCAGATCCAGGAGCGGCTTACTAAGGAGGTCGCCAATGCCATCATGGAGGTCCTCAAGCCCCAGGGTGTCGCGGTCGTCATGGAGTCCAGCCACCTGTGCATGGTCATGAGGGGTGTCGAGAAGACCAGCACGAGCACCATCACGAGCTGTGTCTTGGGGTGCTTCGAGCGCAAGGAGAAGACGAGGAACGAGTTCCTGAACCTGATCAGCGTTAACCGCCGGGTCTAATGAACTAATCTTGTGGCGTTCGGACGTGATTGGGAGGTGGCAGCTGGCATCTTTTCCCTTCAATCATGTCTCATGGTACACGACATGTACAAGGTGCCTTCAGTGGGAAGGCCGGATGATCAACTCATTACAAGAAGCGGCAACGCCCCAACATGCTCGCGCTTCATCGTCGAGCATGTCTGGTTTTGCATACGAATCTCGGCGTTTGGGAAAATTCGGACAGGGCGGTAGATCGGGCGCAACATGGCATTCATCATGCCCGCCTATGGTATTCAACATCAAAGCATTCGTTTGGGAATGGAGGTCGGCTAGCTGTGCGAAAGACTGGCGTTTGTGGGCTCAACTCCTCCTATACTCATCCAAAAGCATAATTTTGCGGCAATTGGGAATGCCCTCTCAGAGCGAATATTACTATTCCTATGTGCCCTCAGACGCGTGCTCATACCTCGTGAGCCATCTAACCTGAACACGTCTGGCAGTGCTCCCCAACCGACCTGTCTATACAGTGGCCACCAAGATTTCATGCCATCCTGATTACAAGCCACTGATCCGTCATGACACCCTCCTGACCTCCGTCCCAAATTCACCCTTCTCAACCCCCTCAACCCTCGGCCTCACAACCCCCCAAATCGCCTCCGCAACCTCCTCAACGCTTCCCCCAGCATCAACAACAACGAGGTCCTCCGCCTCCTCAACAAACGGCACCCCTCCGACATCGCCCTTCTTCAGGCCCCAGAACAGCCCCCGCACCCGCCGCTGCATCTCGGCCGTCTCGTACCTCTCCTCGCCGAACCCGCCGCGCTCGCGGGCCTTCTCCTCGTCCAGGTCCAGGAACACGACGGCGTCGGGCCGCGGCAGTCCCGCCTCGGGCGCCCGCGCCCAGGGAAGCCCCAGGGACGGGTTGCCTTTTGCTGTGCTGTAGACCATTCCCGAGTAGTAGTACCTGTCGCAGACGACTGTGACCCCCTGCGCCAGGAGCGCGGCTATGTTGGGGGCCGCCTCCCACCTGTTGGCGGTGAAAAGGAGGTGGATTGACTGGTCTGGCAGGGTTGCCGAGGAGGAGAGGTACTGGTTTATTATCTGGCCTGTGGGCGTTGTGCGGTCTGCGGAGGATGTCAGTGAGTTGGTCCCCCTGGACAGGAGAGGGGCTTAGATGAGATCTTGGGGCGGATCGCAGGACTTGTAGATGATGAACGAGGCATCCAGTTTCTTGAAATGGGTGATTAGAGAAGCACTGCTCTCTCGAGCTACTCCAACCACAATCCCGGACAGTGAATATTCAACTCCGGAGGGCCAGTCCCATCCGATCCGTCCGATGCCCATCCCAAAGTCTCCTACGCCAGACACCACCGCTCCAGAATGGACCCATCGCCACCAGCACACATATAAGAACACATGAAAAAAACTCACCAGGAAATCGCATAAGCTGCACCCTCCTCCCCGCCTCGATGAGCCGGCTCTGCAGCAGCTTGACCTGCGTCGTCTTGCCGCTCCGGTCCAGGCCCTCGAGCACGACGAACGCGCCGCGCGCGACCGCCGGCCCCTCCTGCTCTCCGATCGTTGAGGGGACCGTGGCATCGCCGACGGTGCTGATCACAGGGGTTGTGGTGGTGGACGAGGGCCCCATTGCAGAAGACGCGTTTGGTAGCGATGAAGCAGACGCGGCGGGATCGTTTGTCGCGGCCATGGGCGGTTGCCGCTGGTGAGGAGGAGAAAGAGGCGTGGGAGGACGTGTATCCAGTACTCCTTCTGAGCAATGTGACTAGTCAGATGTCGAGAATCGGAGTATAAGAGACCGGTGAGTTGGTCGATATCCGAGTCGTTGACTGCCGCTTGTTATAAGTTAGGGTTGAGGCTCCATGAGCTTAGCTCGGCGCACTTGCAGGTACTGTCGTCTCCCGGTGGGGCTTTACCGCGTCGAAGCAGTCGGCATAAACAGTGCTACTCCTTGTCATCCACACAAAACACCCTGAGAAACCAGTTCTCATACGAATGATAGCTCGTGTTGCATCCCAAGCTCTCCTCATTCATCAATCTTCAGGTCCCGTTGTTGCGTAATGACGGACATGCCACATTCAGGACTTGATGCTGCGAGCACATTGTGGGGGCAATGACATCCCAACTGCACGGTCGGCTTTCATCCAGTCAGGTCGGCATAGCAATGTTTGAATCTGAACAATATCTTCTATTACCATTTACAGCAGCGTAAGCCCCTTTTGGGCTCTATCAAAAGAGCGTTTACTGGCGCAGGTCCGCACCTCACCCACTCATACGCCTTGAAACCCTCCCGTTACCGTAACCGACCCGACCAGCCATCCTGACCCGGCCAACCATACCGAGCGACCCAGCAAAAGCAAATCTTCGAGAATAAACATCAATCAAGCGCTTGAAATACCACCTGAGATAGCCATGTACTCCAATGGCTTCTCCCCTGGCCTTATCCAATGTAACTCCTGGAAACGTAAGCAATAGAGGAACCGGAAGAAAAGTCGAGCATTCAACCCTCGTCACCAAAGTCCTCGCCCGTTTCTGAAGCAGGAGAAGCGGGCATTGGGCTCGGTGCGCCATCCCCCTCCTCCTTGGCACTTGAGCTCTCCCACAGGTCGAAGCTCTCTCCCGTGCCTTCTACAGGCTGAAGAGTCGCTAGCTTCACAAGCTCCTCGGGCTCCTCTGGCTCGAGCGTTGCCTCAACGTTGGCCTTGATTTCGAGGCTCAATTCTGAGGTAGCGCCGTCGGATAGCGCGGCGAGTGCCTCATCCTGAGGCTTCTCCGGCTGTTCCCCATCCACGACTGTGCCGTCATCCTCGTCCTCTGGGACGATGAACACCGACGTGAGATCGCAGCCCTCGGCGTAGAAGTCTTCTACATTCAGGTCACCGAGGGCTGTGCGGGGTTTCTCGTACTCCATTCCGCCCTCGCTCATTGTGGTTGCTGTCCGCGCAGAGGTTTGAGAAACGTCATCAGCAGGTGGGACGTTCTCCTTGCCCCGGTCCTCGGCCTTCTCCCGGCCCAACTTCCGCTCGCACTCCTCGTCGCTGCTGATATCAAGCCGACATGTGCTGTGCTGCAGGAGGTTGGTCATCTCCTGCTCGGGAGTGTCCTCATGAATGTCGAATTCCCACGAAGATTTCAAATTCGAGCCATAGAAATCTTCTGAATTCGACAGTGACAGGGACGACGATGCAGAGGAGCCGGCTTTGGTGGAGGATGGTGTCTTCGCGGCATAGCTTGGCACTGTACCCTTGATGGCAGCCTCGAGCGAGAATGGTGTCGACGAGAGGCTGAATGTCGGCGGATCGATTCGAGTAAAAGTCCCTGTTCGCCGTCTGTTGAGGATACCGATCCGCTTGTTACCTCGGGTTGGGGAACGGCCTGCTGGTGCGGACATCGGGGTGCTTGAGCCGCGAGAGAGACTGCTGAGCTTCTTGGCCGGTGACTTTGGGTTCAGAATGGACCGCGGACGTGGCGATGCGCCCTTGAGAGGACTGCTGAAAACTGAAGCAGAGATCCCATCCTTGCCGCTGGGTAATACCGAGGTGGAAGAGGACTTGGTGATGATGAATGAGGGTGGCTTGAAGAAGTCCTTGCTGGAGCTATCGGACGAGCTGGCCTTCGACCTTTTAGAGAACAGGAGTGCAGGGTCGACATTCTCGAAATCATCGATGTTGAGAAAGTCAGCGACCTTGCGCTTTCCAGGAGATGACAGTGCTGCTGATTCATTAGCACTGGTTCACTGTCCTGTACGATGATGGCAACACGATAGGACGAGACGGGCTCCAATCGCAGAGCTCAATCAGGAGTACAAGCCAATAGCGAGGTTGGGGTGAGGAAAATGCAGGTCTTTGGTGGGCAGCAACTCACAAGCTTGCTGGTTCCTCGCGCTTGTCAAGCTCTGCAGTCGTGTCCCGTCAAGGGGCGCAAACGGCTGACGTGTGACAGCTGCCATTGTGCAGAGAGGGGGCGGACCGCCGACAAACAAACAAACACGGTCGCAGGACACGTAAGGCAAGCTTGAAGCCGGAGACTGTTACTAGACCGATGCACAATGCGATGGGGATGTTCAAGTCACCGATCCCAGCCCAATGGGTATCGAATTAGGTTTGGGAGGTCGGAGCGTCAAGCTGCAGATTGTCTGATGTGCTTGACAGGTCGAGATTGAGGGGCGGAATTGTGCTCCTCGCCGGTGGTGTGGAGCCAATGAGAGGGGATCAACTTCTGCCCGGTGAGAAGCGACTCGGCCGGGATTGTGGAGCCGAACTTTGAGCTTTCTTCCCAGTGCCTTCCGACCGAGATACAAATGATTGAATCGACCAGGCTGGAATGAAATTGGAACTGAGATTGGAAAAGAGGAGAAGAGGGGGAAAAGCCTCAGGCAAAGAGAGAGAGAGAAAAGGTGTGGGCGGGTATTGTCTTATTACACCAAGTACGCTGGCGTGCGGGTTGCCGTGTGGTACTTGGGTGAAGGGGTGGCGGTGGTAGATCGGCGCGAGGTGACTGGAGAGGTCTCAAGAGGGGGGTGGCCGAAGTCGACGAGGCCAGGTACGGTTAATGCTTCATGCGAGAGCTGCGCCAGCAGCCGGGACTAGTCGTATGGTGGTATTCGGAGATTGGGATTGGTACAAGGTGACAAGCAGGAGGTGGTGTGGTGTGCGACCAGTGGTCTCGGTCCCGTCTCGCAGGTGTTTAGGCGGGCGGCTGTTCAAGTTCGAGGCCCTGATAGGGCGAGAGGACAATCCTGCTTCTGATGCGCTGTTAGACCGGCATGTCCCTTGTCCCGCCCAGGGCCGAGAAGCTGGTTCAGAGGCACACCACGGTCGGTTCTTCTGGGATCGTGGGCCAGGAATTCAATTGGCGATAAGGTTGAGTAAGGTAGGTTGGTTGGTCGGGCAGGTGAGGTGAGGTGCGGTGAGGCGAAGGGGGAAGACATGGAAGTGAGGGCTTGATTGGGTCGAAGGGGGTATGATCGGGGGGATCAAATGTCGCGCGACAAGGAGGAGGAGGAAGCTTGGGGCAGGTTGGCAGGTTTGGAAGCTGGCAGCTCGTGTGGGGGGAGGATCTGCCCTGCTGCTGCACGCACTACAGCATTCAGCAGCCGGGGTCTGCAGACTTACCGAACAAGCAAGCAATGGGCCAGTTACAGCGCTGCAACTGATGGGCCGGAAATGGATCTCGTGGAGGTCTGGAGGAGTTCGACGTGGAGTCCCCCGGGACCTTGCTTGTGCCGGGATGAGATACTGATAAAAGATGGTAGAAGGAAAGGCAATCCTGGGTGGATGACAGGTGACGGGTGACGCGAACTTTCGTGATTGAGCCGATCGCGTAAAGTGGAAAATTGCCAGTTGGAAGGATCCAAGAGAAAAGTGCCCGAGCCTGGACTGCGCCGCAGATTGGTCTGTTTTGGAATGGGACAAATGCAGGAGATAATCAGACAATGATGCAGGGAGGACGCCCCGGCGTCTGAGGGATTGACAGATTGATTGATCGACTGCCTGAACGGCTGACAAGTTGGCGCCTAGGAAGTGAGGGAGAGACGCGGAAAGGACGAGGAGGGGCAGCTCGATAATCAAGAAGGAAGGACGGAAGGATGGTGACTGCTCAGCCCGTCGATATCCGGACAGGCAAACCCAGGCCTCGTATGAAAAGAGACTGCAGATTGTCTAGAAGCTATCCGTACGTTTGCTTCTCTTGATTGACAAGTCTGAAGACGGCAACACAGGATCACCAAGAGGAGGATGTATTGGGGAGATCAGACTGGGAACGGCAGTCTCCTCCTCGTCGAGTTGTAGACTACTACCGTCTTGAGTGGGCTGGCTGGCGGGAAGAGATGCAGAAGCCAGCTGCAGGGGCAGGAAGCCATTGACTGCGGTAGACCAGACACTACTGCGCAGGTGCAGCAGCACATGCGCACAGCACACGTCGGCCAGGTGGGGATTGGCTGTGTTTCAAGTGAGACGTATCTGTGAGCAGCCAATCATCACGTCTGCGCAAAGCATGGGGAGGAGTGGAGTCGCGCAGCACCGCGTCAGGGACATGACAGGTTCGCGCCACCGTGCCCGTCTTCCTCTTTATGGCCGAACGTAAGCCGGGGACTTATATAAGCAGATTGGCAGACGAGAACACTTCCACTTAGCCATCGTGTCCAATGCAGGCAGGCTTCATTCGAACATGTTTTGTACTAGAGCACTTCAAAATGGCAGATGGTAGGATCACGGAGTCGTACAATTGCAAGCCGGCAGTACCACGCTGTCATCTTGGAGCTCTAGATGCACAGACGAGCTTCAACAGTTGCCACAAGGGACCACCAAGACAGGTGTGCTGAAAGTCGAAAGAGATGAGGCTGCGTCGCATGCCAGCCATCGTAGGACACTTGCAAAATCGTCATGACTGAAGGCTTCAAGGACAATTTGAGGTATAACTCAGTAAGCGGTTTAACTGATGGCCCAAGACACAAGTGACCTCTGGCACCTAGCAACGCACTCCCTCGTACAGATATCCGATAATTAAGATGGTTGACACTCATGGCTCTTGATGCCAAGTTGTTCATGAGCTCAGCCAATTTGCCTCTTCTTCAACTGTCTCTTTTATCGCCCTTTGTGGGGTTCGGGAGACAGTGGGATCAATTCGAGTTGCACATCTATAATGTGCGGCTGCGATTCGCTGCAGTACCGGTCCAAACACGGTCGTCTGTGACGTTTCATGCGCATTGAATGAGCCGAGCACCAACTGGTTATGCAGTTGGTGTCTGGCTTGTTGGGGGCGACTGCGTGCCTGTTGGCGGTTCAGATTCAAAGAAACCTTGAACTCCTTTCCCCTCTCGACCCCTTCCAAAGGTTTTGACAGCTTGCAAAAAATAAGACAGTCAGTTCATCAGCCATCAGTAAGGTGTGTCTATCAGTGGTCGCCGTTGGAATCTTGGCTTAACACAAGTGGACAGACGACAATTGTGCCTATCTCCGTCGCGCCGAACAGTCTTTTTCCCCTTGTTGGGGAAGAGCCCACTCGTATCTCAGTGCGAATTAACCGGGACCTGTTGAAACTCATTGACCCTTCCATGGTCCCATTGGACGAAGGGGATAGCTTTTCTCGAGTTGCACGGAAAGGGAAAGCTGCCATCAACCAGATGACCCGCGATATGAGCAGGGTGATATTTGGTGCCGAAGTTTCCAAGTTGCAGATGGATTTCGGATGGTCGAAGCAGGCTATGGGACCTGATGGTCCCTATATGAGGGCCCATCATTACATGGGGGTCTGTTTTGACCATCATGTCACTGAGGAGGTCCCCAATCCCAAGGTACTGGAGCTCACAGCAGATGAGGAGATTGACGGTGATGTTGTGTTTCATGCAGTGGAAGTGGATACAGCACGGAAGAACACCGTCAATACGTGTATTAGTACCTCGCATTAGAACTCTAGAAATGGTCAGAACGCGCATAGGGATGTTATTGGAACAATGTTGTGTGTCGGGGGATACTCGATCCTTTGTAACGAACGATTCCCGCATATTTTACAGGTGCAAAAACGCCTCACAACTAATCTGACCACACCAACATTCAGGATAAAGTTCCTATCGAGCGATGCAGAACCGAGGGCCCATTGCAGAATCTCGACAATGGAGGCGATCGCCTGGCCCACACTTTTTACGGCATAGCTACAAAAAGCTGCCCTAGGAGCCTTCTGGGCAGTTCCGATCTCTTGATGTTTTTAGTTGCTATATTCCAGCAGCCCAGAGCGCCGTCTCGTACGTGCAGTCCCAGACGCGGCGCACATTCCCATCTCCCCTTAGACGACGTCTTGATAGTCCGTGGTTGATGAAGAGCTGTTGCAGCGTCTGGAATAGCCATTTTGATTGCGAACATGGCCACTGAGAAGAGATAAGCAACCATCGGCGTCCAGCACACACACACATACATTAGTAATGTCACACCATGGAGTGATTAGAAATTTTTGTCTTGCCATCTTGCCATATGCACAGGATGAAAATAAAGGACCAAGTGTGTTGGTATTCATACCAGTACATTAACAGTGTATTTCAAAATAGAAATCAACCTCCATGCTCTCCTCCCACCGCCAACTGTCCCTAATTTTGTAACAGTATAAGAGGGATCAGATCGCAGCAACAGTCAAGGTGGCTTTCCCATATACTGACCTTTTCGGGATAGGATGATCCAGATACGATATGAAACTAGCGATTCGGTGTTTGCGGGAAAGTTTGTAGCAAGACTTTTGAGGAGCAGTGATAGTCTACTTTGTGAGTTGAAAAAGTAATCCTTCAACAGTCAGTCCAGTCTCTTTCATCATACATTTGATCGCACCTTTGATTCGGCACCCTCTTTCCCCTCTATTTCTAAACATGTATGTACAAAGTGGCACCCAGTGCCTGACCGTCAGCCAGATCACGTACGTACTGATTGGAAGGTCTACGGGCATGTAAATGAAAAGGCGAGGCTTGTTTCTTGAGGCTCTGCTATGCGGAAAGGGCAAATCGACATGCGCAGACACTCGGGACTATGAGCAATGGCATAATTAAACTAAGTCGTCGAGGCGCCTCTCCAGCTAGATTACCTCGAGTGTGCTTTTCATTTTCGTCGTTGTGTGGCCAAGTGCACGCTTCCTTCCCTGTTCGCCAAAGAGCATGCTTGGTCGTTTGTGTGCAGTCGTGCATGCAGTTCTGCTGGAAAAGACGTGGGACTTTGCACATGGGTCGCTGTTATATTGTCAAGAGATTTGCTTTTTTCTTCTCCCGTGCGCCCTGTTCCTCTTTTCTGATCACTTCCAAACCTACAGGAATAGTTACGCGGCATGCACTTCCGCCACGGCAAGTTTAACAGTGGAAACCCTCTGCGCGTTGCGCGCGCCGTAGTGCCCGCAAGCGAGGCGGTGGAACTTCGTCGCTCTGTGACATCTTAGATGGTGACGGCCTGACACACCCGGTCTTTGATCACCGTGGAGGGCCGAAAGGAATTTGGTCTGCGGGCCGTGGCCATCGGCCCGCCGTTGCCGCCATCCACTTAGTGCTGTCCATGTGGACGGAGCCGACGAAGCCGACGGGTTAGCGGAGGTACACCCTACAATACAAATGGTCATGCCATTGGATAGGAATTCCAAAAGCTTCGACCAATGCGAAGAATGTAGGATGGAACCTATGAACAAAGTGATGTTCCCACCGCGAATGGTCTAGTTCGCGGAGGTTGTATCCCCTGCGGACCCGGCAATGACCATCTTGTCGCCCTGTCTTGGCGCGCGATGTGCCGTGAAATAGGCCGAACTGCACCTGTCTAGCCCACATACTCTGACAGTGCCGCGTTTCCAGTCCCGAAGAGGTGTGAAGATCTAGGACATGCCTCGCGCAGGGTGACATAGTAATATATCTCCTTCAAGGCTTAGGCTCACTCAGCATCCCTTTCCCCGGCGGTTCAATTCATGAGAATGTGATGTTCCAGGACGAAGAATCATGCTAGTGGGATGATTGGCCGCTGACTCGAACCTGTGGACTAGCAATCCCTGGCTGGTGCTACCCCCTAAAAGGCCGTGAGGTGGCGTGGGCATATTCCCACAAAGGAGAATCTCTATGGCCTCCTAGTTCGATATTGCCGTTTTGGGGACGGAGGTAGTACCGAGCCATCACTCATATCAGGGCCGGAGGCCAAAATGTCAAAGAGTCGAATCGTAGAGTACTGTTCAAAGTCAGGAAGGACCCTCCAGGGGGCAAATGATTCGATTTGGGCGTCAGCGTCTTTTCAAATGTTCATAAACCAATGATTTCCATCACTGTCGTTTCAGCTCTTTCTGCCGGGTTGGCTATCAACACCGAAAGCACTCGTTCCAATCACCATGCGACCTTCAATCATTCTGTCTGTCACTGTCGCTGCCATTGCGCAGGCGGCGGTTGTGCCTCAGGCCGCTGCTGCATCTGGGCTCAAATGGCTCGGTGTCAGCGAGTCTGTTGCTGAATTCGGGACAGCCTTACCAGGGACATGGGGCGTGGACTTTTATTTTCCCTCGACCACAACGATTGACGTATGACCGACCCGAATGTTTTCATTATTACTCGCAAGGTTACTCAGATACGCACTTGCTGACTAGAGACCTTCACCAGACTTTGATCAGTGAGGGCTATAACATCTTCCGCATTCCATTTTTACTCGAGCGTATGGCTCGTGGAAGCGTCACTGCACAACTGGACAGCGGCTACCTCAAGAACCTCACCAGTGTAGTTACTCACATCACCGGGAAAGGCAAATTTGCCGTCCTTGACGCCCACAATTACGGTAGATACAACGGTGCAATGATTACCGACACGTCTGCCTTCGGCACATTCTGGAAAAACCCTGCCACACAGTTCAAGAGCAATGCCAATGTCGTAAGTGGTTCACCGCCCCATACTACCTGACGTGTCCTCGTTAGTCTAATGGGGTAATTTCTACACTAGATTTTCGATATCAACAACGAATATCACGACATGGACCAGACTCTGGTACTGAACCTCAACCAAGCCGCCATCACCGCGATTCGAGGGGCCGGCGCGACCTCGCAGTACATATTCGCCGAGGGGAACTCGTGGACAGGGGCCTGGACGTGGAACACGACCAACGACAACCTCAAGGGCCTGAAGGACCCCAACAACAAGCTCGTGTACGAGATGCACCAATACCTGAACTCGGACGGCTCGGGCTCGAGCGGCGACTGCGTCTCGGCTACCATTGGCGTCGACCGTATCGTCGGCGCCACCAACTGGCTCAGGGCCAACGGAAAGCTCGGCGTCCTGGGCGAGTTCGCGGGTGGCCCGAACAGCCAATGTCTCTCTGCCGTGACGGGGCTTCTGGACCACCTGAAGGCCAACTCGGATGTTTGGCAGGGTGCTCTGTGGTGGGCTGCAGGGCCCTGGTGGCCGGCGTCCACTTACTCGAGCTTTGAGCCGCCCAGTGGCACTGCGTACCAGTACTACGATAGCCTGTTGAAGAAGTATGTCCCTGCTTAGGATGCTCAGGCGTTCTAAATCAAGGGGACCGCAAAACAAAAGGAAAGAGGTGGCTAGTTGGGTAGCTTTCTGATTGTACATATTAGTGTCGGATGTGTATCTGAATTATTTTCCTGCCGACTTCCGTATGTGAATGGCATTAGATATTGGGCCTTTCTCTCGCGCATGTTCTAGTAGTGCAACATTGCTTAATCGGCTCGAACGACCACATGGTTGGTTATGATTATGCATGCCATGTGGCATGTCTCTAGCAACCCGAATATAGATGCTTAACCACTCGAATGCTTGCTCAACCAGGCGTCGCCTCTGGTTGTTACCTACTGCCAAGCACTTGAGTCAGGTCTGTCCCTATCAAGCGAATGGAGGAACTCGGAGGCATTCAATATTGCTTTCTTGCATCCCCCAAAACTCATTGCAACAGCTCTTTGTATCTCCAAATTTTGTTTTGAGGCAGTGAGAGCAGTCCTGAAGGTAGTAGCAGATAGGGTAATGCTTACCCGGTGATAAACGCCCAGGCCGTGATCATCACCCCTAACCCAAATAAGCTTTCGGAGATTCAAGACTGAGAGAGGGGCTGATAGGATAATGCCCACCCGTACTAAATCTGGGGAAGCACCAGTACATAGCTGAATACAGTGATAGTGGCATGCGAGATTGGAGATCTCCAAGTACCAGATAGGATACTAATGGCCCGTAGAAGGAGTGCCAAACATGCCATCTACCTCAAGTGATATAAGAGAGAGAGAATCTGCATACACGAGACGAATGCAACACAGGCTTTCCAACACAAATTCATTCCCTATTCTCAACACGCAACAATAGTCTTAACTTGAGTATTCACCAAAGCAAACAGTCATGGCTCCTAAGCTCAAGATCGCAGCGATTCAGGCCGAGCCCGCCTGGCAAGACCTCGAGGGCGGTGTTAACAAGTCAATTGCCCTCATCGAGGAAGCTGCCAGTAAGGGCGCTAATGTTGTGGGATTCCCTGAGGTCTTCATCCCTGGATATCCATGGTATGTAGCTGCACTAGGGATTTCAATGTCGTCCCTTTCTCGGTTTGTTGTTCAGGTGTTTAGCTAATTACTTACGTCCAAAGGAGTATCTGGGCCAGGTCTCCCACGGAAAACGCTGGCTTCATGGACGAATACTTCCGGAACTCCCTTGTTAGGGACTCGGATGAGATGAGGCGGATCTGCGCCGCCGTCAAGGAAGCTGGAGTCTTTGTTGTCCTCGGGTACAGTGAGCGGTACAAGAATACCTTGTACATCGCCCAGGCAAGCACTCGCATCTCCCTTTGCCAAATCGATCAGAACTGACTGCTCGCCAGTCCTTTATCGACGAGAACGGCGTCATCGTCCACCACCGCCGCAAGATCAAGCCCACTCACGTCGAGCGCGCCTACTGGGGCGACGGCCAGGGCGAGTCCCTGCAGACCGTGATCCCCAGCACAGCCCACCCGGACGTCAAGATCGGCGGCCTCAACTGCTGGGAACACACCCAGGTCATGTTGCGGTACTACGAATACGAGCAGGATGTCGACCTGCACGTCTCGAGCTGGCCCGTCATCTGGGCGCACCCGACCGATAAGAACGGTGCCAAGGAGCCGGACTGGCCGGGCCACATCACGGACGTCATGAGCATGCGATTCTCGCAGATCGTCGCCCTCGAGGGGGCCTGCTTCGTGATGGTCTGCACGCAGATGGTCAGCGAGGAGAGCAAGAAGAAATGCAGAATCGAGGACTTTGGGTACGCGAACTGCACCCCCGGCAGCGGTGGCGGTTTCAGCATGATCTACTCCCCGATGGGCGATGAGCTCGTCGAGCGTCCTCACCCCGGCGAGGAGTGCATCCTCTACGCTGATGTCGATCTTGCGGTGAAGGCCAAGGCGAAGCAGAACCTCGACATTGTGGGCCACTACTGCCGACCCGATCAGCTGAGTCTGCGCGTTAACAAGTACCCTGCACGACCGGTATTTTATGCGGCCGACCCTTGAGCGATGGGCCACGAAGATCATGTAAATGTAGGGGTTTTTGGCAGGTTGTCGGGCACGTTCGTTTTCGGGAACGTAAAGGGGATAGTAATACGGCAGCGCTTGTGGCGCTAATTTGGCCGGGTTCATGCTCTATCTTTTGGGGTTTATCTCTGTATCAAAGGTGGCTTACCTTTCACATCTAGTGCAACAGATAGGAGCAGTAATTAAATGCGGGGTCTTCTTTTCGGTCCTAGTCATGGCTGTTCACCACATCTTCACGCGCTTGATCATAGTTATGTATCCTCCATTTCAATATCTTGCCAGCGTCGTATTCATCAAAAATGTCGAGGACGCGTGACATGTCATCACGGATTGTTCAAATGCCGAGAAGCAACGCTACATTCACGATCGACAATACACCTGGGTATTTATGCCATGTCGAGCTCCGTGCCGCAGCCAGATGGTAGGAAGAGACAGCGGGTCTCGCTCGCGTGCCTCGCATGTCGGCACAAGCGCATGCGGGTGAGTTCCAAGAACCCCTGTTCTTTGGCCAAATGCCAAACTGCTAACTCTGGCTTAGTGTGACGGGCAGCAGCCCATTTGCGGCTCATGCGCAAGTCGAGGAACAGAGTGTAAGTTCCAGCATGCAGAGAACAAGCGCAGGTCAGCCAGCCCCTCCCCACTGTCGTCTTAACGACATGTCCTATAAATGCAGATGCATACGGCTCGGGATGAGATCTGACATATCAATTACTGGTGACAATCCAGACCACCCAGCAAGAAGTATGTCGAATCCCTGCAGGCCCGGATCCGTCACTTAGAAGCCCAGGTCATATCACTGGGCTCTAAGCCTGCAGACACCTCTGGCAATTTGGACTTGGCACCCGAGTATGAAGAGGAAGACGACCCGACAGGGGCAGACGAGGAGGGCCCCTTATCAGATCTGGCTGGTCTGGTCGGCCGCCTCAATGTCATAGACGACGGTCAGGTGCATTATTTTGGATCCCAAAGCTCATATAATCTCGTCCATGAGCCTTTGAGCGAGACGGACCCCCATGAGCCATCACTCAAAGCACAGATGCAAGGCCTAGTGGCTGCCGCCCAGCTAGGGAAGACGGTGAACGTCACCGACGAACTCCAGAACCACCTGCTCGATCTGTACTGGCGGTGGCAGAACCCGTGGAACTATGTGATCCACAAGGGTGCGTTCTTGAAGAGCTTCAGCGGGGAGGATGACGGCAAGTACTGCTCGCCGCTCTTGCTTTGCTCGATATTCGCGATAGCGGCGCGGTATTCGGACCGCCCTGAGCTGCGCTCGGTGCCGGACGATCCGAGTACTGCCGGGGATGCATTCTGCGAGCACGCCAAGATATTGATGCTTTATGAAGCTGAGGCTCCGAGCATCACCACGGTGCAGGCCGCTTGTCTTCTGGCTTTAAGAATTATGTCGGATGGGAAGGAGGCTCTAGGCTGGTTGTACGCTGGTAAGTACACGTCATGTCGGAGTGTTTTGTCATCTGAGATCCAACTGAAACCCCTTAAGGTAACGCGACAAGGATGGCACATAATCTTGGCTTGCATTTGGACTCTTCAAAGTGGACCACAACAGCCTTGATGCCAGAAGAAGAGGCTGAAGCACGGAAAGTGACATGGTGGGGATGCTATGTCGTTGACAAGTAAGTAGCCTACCCCGTTAGACAACCGCTTGCAACAGGCACTAGAGTCCGGCAAGAAATTACTGACATCCCAAAGACTCTTCTCTGTTGGCCTAGGCCGCCCGAGTAGCACCCCGAAATCAACGATTTCGTGTCTGAAGCCTAGTATAGATACTAATGAGGAGTTCACGCCCTGGCTGCCGACATCTGATACGTCATCTCCGGAGACCACACTAGGTATGCACTCGCACATCTCTTCGACAGCCTGCCATGTCTCAGAAACCTATACCATTGCCTGCGAAGCCATGGACATAATGTATGGAACCACTGACCAGGGCCCACCATGGGCCAGTTTCTTGGAGAGTTTAGCTAACATCAAATAGCTATGCTGCCGACAGTAAACTGTCGACCCGACAGCTGGAAGACGTCATTAGCAAAGCAGACGTGGAATTGCGGACGCACTTCAGAGAGTTGCCGAGCCACCTACGCCTGCCGGCTTCACCCAAAGTGCCGATGCTTCCCCACATCTGCCTCTTCCAGTACGTTCCTCGAGACCATCGTAACATCAGTCTAATTCTTAAACAAAACTGACTTGGGTCCCTGACTACAGCATTCAGTATCATGCACACTTGATTCTCTTACACAGACCTCTCATCCGCAACAAAGGAAGGAGGAGCTCCACGAGCGTCGTTGCATCCGCCGATGATGGGAGCAGCAAAGGAGACGATTATGAGAACCGCCATATGGCCATATGTTGTCACTCAGCGGCAGAAATTGCACGGTTGTTGCGCACATACAAGCATCAATACACCTTGGTACGTGTTAGGCCTCCCGAAAAATCAATTATATTGCATCAATATCACTGTGAATCACGTGTGCCCCGACAACCTCTGTGCTGACTGTGCTCTACAGCGCCGGATCCCCATCGCAGCAGTACACCTGTGTTTCGCCGCCGCCGTGATCCACCTCATAGACGCCCGGCCGTCGAATCCCAACAGGTCGCAGGGAATCAGACATCTCCAGACGTGCGTCGACGTGCTGCAGGACCTTCGGACGGCATGGTGCACGTGGAGCGACCGGGCGCTGAGGGCTGTGCGGCTGTTGGCGCGGGAGTGGTATCAGTGTGAGGACGTCTCACAGCTGCAGAGCTGCGGTGGGCCCGCCGGGCCAGCAGGGCTCGCAGATGACCTGCCGCGGGGACCTTCACACGCGGGACCAGACTTGGAGGGTGATGATCAAGGTGACGCGCTCGCTTTTCTCTTTGACGCTGCTACGCCAGGTCAGTATATGGACAGTCTAGTGAAGGACTGGCTGGTGGAAAGTGGATATGATATGTTCAATGCCGTTGAAGAGTGAGGAAGCAACGTAAGGGATCAAACGGCGATGAGTGATACAGGCCAAGTGCAGTTTGTTCATACTCGGCCAGGGACAGACACATGGGACACTTGGAGTCTCACATCCTTGAAGGCGGATTGAAGAATAATTATAACGAACTCTTCAACTCAGCATTACACAGTACGGAGAAGAAGGTAGAGGCTAAGTTCAAAGTGGGTTGTTTGTACTGTTAGCATCATGTGGTCATAAGAGAGTGTCCTGTAGGAATGGCTCGATCACAAACAAGCAGGTCTTTGACAAACAGACTTGCTGAACTCATTCTATAGCTAGACCCAAGCTTTTGGCATATAAACGGGCGCCTTCCATCCCAGAAGTGCCCCCCTTCCGCCCCAAATTCAGCAGATTCCGTTCCAAAATCCAAAACCTCCCGTTCCATAGTTCAACGCCTCCCGTCCCAAGGTCCAGCACCTCATGTCCAAAAAATGAGCACTTCGCGTACTAAAGTGGGCTCAGTATGCCGGTACTGGCTCCAAGAAAAGCATGTTCTTCGTGCTCGCGTGGATATAAAGACCTCACATATCCAACAGCGAAAAGCCTTGTATCCAATGAAAATGGGCACAATTCACGAGACAAACAAGCACCTATCTATGTTCGTGTGCCCCAATCCAACTACACAGCCACAGACATTTTCGTTCACCCATGTCTGCAGCCTGAAGATAGCTTATTGGCAGACTTGTACACATAGCAGATCAAATTCATCAGAGATAGACAAGCAATTATGATACACAATGTGTGCTCTTGTGTCACCAACCTACCCAAGTAGTAGTGCTCTCAGAGAAGGGTGACAATGTGTTGCAGTGATGTCCATGCCATTTTTGAGTGAAGTATTGCAGAGTATGGGCCACAAGTTCACTTCAACGCGTACATGGTCTGAATGTACATGGTCTGAATGTACATGGTCTGAATGTACATGGTCTGAATGTACATGGTCTGAACGTACATGGTCTGAACGCCCTCGTTAAACGCCCCACTGTACAGCCTGAAAGCCACAGAGCGATTCGAAAGAAAGAAACAAGATTGTTCGTCTAGTGATATTAGAACTGTTTGAGCGGAAGCAGGCGGAATCATGCGGAATGGGTCAGAAATTTATTTCCAACCGCTGACTTTGGACTTCCTCCCTGCTTCCTTTCTTCTAGAACAGCGATCCCTCATCTTGACCTCTTTTACATTCAGCAAAACTTCTTCATGGACTTCACCGGTCGACCTAGCCCCCTACCACAGAACTTCTGAGCTTGGTGAGTGCCCAAGACACCCATTGCTTCCCACTGTGCAAAGTGATGGGCGAGGTCATCGTCGTTGCCTGGGCTTGACTGACTTTTATAATTTCTCAGCGTCAGATACACTCGACCCCCTCCTAATTCCATCTTCCATCACCTCTAGTCCAGCCAAAGCCAGACAGCACACTACGACACCATCACTGGTACACAGCCCAAGTACAAGAGCACTAGACGAAAAGAGCCTCCATCATGTCTGTGGCGGAAGACATAGCAACAATGGAGTTCGATGAGCAGCCTGATTACACTGAACCGTCGCTTGTGAACCACCCGGGCTCGCCCTCATCTACAGTTGCCACTGCCGGTGCAAGTGACGGATACGAGAGCATGAGCGACGATGATGATGACGAATATCAGAATCCAATGGCGGTATACCTCAGCAAGATGTCTGGAACACTGGTCACCGGCACCAACGGCCTCTCCCTTTTCTTCCGAGATGCTGGTGACATGCAACCTCACTTCAGAGGCTATCCAATTAAGGCACCCTGGCATGGGGAGAAAATCGAGACACGAGTACAATTGGACGATGCAAAGAGATTTTTATTTTGTAAGTAGTCTCCGAGACAAGGCTTTGAAACACCCAGATCATAAGTGAGACTCAAACCAGCGCCTTTTCTGACTCTGTATTCTCTGTAGGCAACGCGAGCGGCACACCGAGGTTTCTGTTCAGAGGTTTCAACTCCGAGTCCGGCGGAGGCCATGATGCAAGGCTGAATTCGAAGGATGGAATAGTGCCGCATGCGTTTCTGAACGGCGAGGAACCAACGGAAATGTGGGACATTCCTACTGTCTGCGACGAGATCGATGACCACCTCGAGGGCGAGGAACCAACGGAAATGTGGGACATTCCTACTGTTCGTGACGAGATCGATGACCACCTCGAGGGCGAGGAACCAACGGAAATGTGGGACATTCCTACTGTTCGTGACGAGATCGATGACCACCTCGAGGGCGAAGTAGTGCGGTACACGCACTTCAGCTCCTGGACCCAAATGCTGGTAACGGCCCTCGACTTCGCCCGCAGCTTCGAATTCGACCCTCCCAACTGGGACGACTCCTCCACAATCGCGGTGCTCGACACCGAGTCCATGGTGGAGCACGTCTGGCTCAGCAGTGACTTGTTTGCCTCGGGTCTGTGTACGCAGGAGTTCAGTGACGAATATCTCATCTACGGACCTGTCAGCGGACCAAAATACCACTGTGTCTCAGTAAAGGAGCTACTACGCACTACGCGAGTGCTCGAAATCATCAACTGGGTTGAAGACGGTGACGACGCATCATTAGGAGACGACGCATCATTAGGAGACGACGCATCATTCGGAGACGACGCATCATTCGGGGACGACGCATCATTCGGGGACGACGCATCATTCGGGGACGACGCATCATTCGGAGACGACCGCATCTCGCTCATCGAGCGTGGGGCGGTCGAGGCTTCTAGGGACCTCGCAAAGGCCCTGCAGCCCCGTAACACCGGTTTGGACAAGATACTGATTCTCACGGCTAGATTCGTCGGGAACCGGGCTGCCCAACTTCTGACGGGGATGACGGATTCTCTCAGCTATCCAGACATTTCTGGGTTCCTCTTCTACGCTAGGGATGATTTGCAGGGGTTGGCAACACGCGATGATGCCAGGCGCATCTCTCTGGCTGTGCCAAACATGAGCACAGAACACTCGCAGGCACTTATGTTCGAGGTGCAAATGCTCCTGGCTGCCGAGAACGCCGTCCACATCATGGGCTGGATGTGGAGGGCTGTCCCTTCGAAGTACCAGGAAGACTTGGCAAAAGCAATGTTGATACTGAGGATTCTGAGCGAAAGGACTGAGGAATGAGCGTCGGAAGTCTTGCCCATGAAGATGACGGGGAAAGGGATGCAGCTGTCCTATCATCTGGATGAAGAAGTGTCTGACTATGTCCTGAGGGAGATACTTCCAGAACATTTCTAGATTAGACTCCCAGATCAGGAAAACCCCATCAACGGCGCCATGACTGCATAATCGTAATACATAGTGGTACCATCACATTGTACCATCGCGCTAATCTCATTGGTGTTTCCAACGTTGACCACTGTTCATTAAAAGATGCCCGTAGTCTGAGTACCAATTTGCAACTGTGAAGCTCAACTAAAGAAAGAGGCCGAAGCAAACATCATCCTGGATGTCACCATGTGTTTCGTCAATCCTGATATCCTGCCTCAACCTCCAACAACAATGTTGCCCAACACAGGCTCTCCCGGCCCTTGGTGCCTGACGTAAGGTACCGGTGATCACATCGAGTGTTTCCCCCGAGGTGCTGCTATGGTTTTCCGGCATCAAGACTGCAAAGAGATCAGTAGGGTTTCAGAAGGGTGGCATGACACACAGAGAAGCTGGGTGAACCAGTGGAGAGATGGACGGGAAAAGGGGCTGACTGGGGTCTGCTATTCACCTGGTGCGCTGGGAGATCCTTTCCGCCTGAAAGATCATGAAGATGTTGCAGGTTACTGTAATGATGCCGATGACAAGATCCAGTAAGAACTCGGGTGATATCTCGCTGGCGGACATGGTAATGGATTTGCAATGAATCAGAGCGCTGCAGTGGTGAGGTGACGGGATAATTCAAGGTTGGTATGGGCTCCAAATGTAGGGACTAGTATTCTATGTCCGTAACCTACAGCATGTTGAGGTGGTAGTGCAGGATATAAGTATCAAAACTTGAAGGCTTCTTTCTGAGGTGTGCAACGCAATCTGCCTTGTGGATTGAGACGTAGACATGTTCTTGCGAGGCCTCGATTGGCCCAACCGATAGGGTAAGTTAAAATAGCATAAAACAGCCGGGTGTGCTTAAAACAGCATAAGGGAGACAAGCAGACATTTACCCGCGCTGTGACACACCAAGCCGACGCCTCTCTTACATGCATTTGTCCTGACTGACCGGTACTAGGGATGCACCCACAAGCCAGCTATAATGCGCGCAGTGGAAGCACTGGCTGTGTGCCATCGCTGTGTGCCATCCCAACGCTAGTCAAGGATCCAGATGTCTGTCATGAGCTCCAGTTGGATGTGAATGCCCAGCCCTGGAATGGTGTCGAGGGGTAACACAGGCTGGGCTGTGTACGTCTTTTCTTCGTCGACTCAAATTGAGCATCATTAGTAGTGCGTCTGATCTGGTACCTTTCGCTCGGATCATTGGATGTCACGAAATCTCCATACTTGTTCAATGTTGAGATGTGTCGGGATTATGCACACAATTCATCAGGGAGGCTTGGGTACCCAACGTCGTGAATTATTCCACTCCTTGGGACCGACCTTGCGCGCCTCCTCTCAGGAGTCGGACTCGTTTGAGACTGGCAGAGCATGGCAACAGGGTGTGTTCCACCAGGGAAGGGATCCTCAATCAGTTGTTATCGAGAAACTGCAGAAACTCAGATGTTAATATCACGTCCGAGTTGTTCCTTGGTTCTCATAAGGCTGCATGGGAAGTGGGGACTGGGATGGGAATAGCCAAATCGCCACGCATCTAGGAATAGCCGACATCAAACAGATCATCGATGTCCCAGAGGATTGGAGAGCAGGGACCAAGAGGGCTCGGCGGAGACACACTCAGCGGCGGCGGAAAAGTAGAAGCAGATACTCGGCTACTCGTGGACCGGGAACATCGCAACGGCAACGCCCAAACCACCAAGATCACCGCATGGGTATCATGGGCCAGCCCTACCCGATCACATCCTTGTCCGGCTTGTAAAGGGTGCACATGTGACCGGGGGTGGGGGCCAGCCCCAGAGATGGCGTTTTCGGGCTCCGGTAGGAGGGAGGGGACAAGGGCACAAGGATATTGGTTCTGTGCAGGGCCCAGGTACCTGGGCATAGCGCAGTGGGCGGGGAGTGACCTCTCCCTCCCATGTTCTCAGAGCCTCACACGTCAATATGGGTCCTGCGCTTATTGTTGCCAATGAGCGGTCGCTCAGAATGTTTCACTGAGATGCGGGAGCTAGCATGAGCCTCACCCAGAGCTGCCGTTGTCGAGCTCTGGTAGGAGGACGAGGACAAGGGCGCAAGGGTATTGTACAGCTCGCGATGCCGGCTGATGCTGATGCACTTGCGCAACTAAAGAGGCAGTTCTGGCCTGATGGTTGCCCGTGAAATCCCACCATTGGCGCAACTGTGCAGATATCATGCAGCCCGCAAGGATGTTGACGACGATCGCCCATTGCCATGCATACATGGCTTGCCTGGATCCTGGCATCCATCCTGATGCCTACCATGTGGCAGCCGACCCGTCTTTGCCCGGGTATGCATGTGACGAACGCCACGGAGGGGTGTCGGTTGCTTTTCGGTTTCTGTGCTCAGTCTCCCAGTCTCCCACCCTCCAAGACATAGCCACTCTACCTACACCATACTCTTGCCGGTGTACTGTCAGGCTGGTCCAGTCGCAGGCTGGTAGTGGTCATTAAAGCGCTGGACATGGTCCTTTCAAAATTCGACAGCCCTTTCTGAGGCGCTTATGCGACTCCCATGTCAGCGTTTCGATTGCCGCGTTGTTTCAGACTCCGCCTCTGTACTTGTAGCATCGGCTTAAAGTCATAAAAGCAGACACATTGTGCACTTTTATTTCGTCACACAATGACAGCCGCGATGGAGACAAACATTGGCACTTCCATTCTGATCACGCTCGAGTGGCAGCTCGCACGTGTTCTCAACCATGCCGGGTGATCAAGTTCAATCTTTGTTGACTCTCTCGGGAGGATTCGGCAAAATCATCTGAATAATTCTAAGCTTTGCAACATTCATCTCAGATACCTCAAATCTATTTATTTACGGCCAGGAGTACCGTTCAATGTTAGCTGGCATGCGGCAGGCGCATAGAGCCAAAAGTTAGCTGCGCTGACATCGCTTGAATCTGGTCCAGCGAGCTCCTTATCGATGATTAAGCGTGGATATGGTAGCAATTCTATTTATGTTAGCAAGATGAATGTCTAGATGGAATTTTCGCCAGATAGAGACATACCGTGTGCAAAATGTAGAGATTTGTGGTAGAATATGAGCGGGATCGCCTGCGGGTCGCCGGTTAATGAGACACCAATCTTCCGTAAAGTGGTCTCGTTTTAATCCGTACATATACGCTTCTTAAGCAGTATGCATCCAGTCCCTTCATACAGTAGTAAACGCTTAAATATCCAAGAAAAAATATAATGCTAATAATAGTAGGTTTCGAACACAATTATAGCTTCAAGTTGTAGCTAAGAATATAGTGACAGCCTTGTGATAGCTGCATAGATGAGGCTAGCAAGAACTGCTTCTAGTAGCGCCATACACAAGAAAGTCAGGCAATTAGTTATATGGCGAAGACTAGAATAGTCTCAATGCAATCCCTTTATAAATTGTAACAATCCCATAACTGTAGTCCTAGCCGAAAACTTGATCTCTTCACTTCCATATCAACATACACCATAACCTCCTAAGGAGACCCTCACCTACTATTATAAGTTGCTCAAACAACTTGGAAATATGAATTAACGCAAAGCTATCTAACTAATAGAAACGTTTCATGGGGAAGAACAGCCCTGAGTGCAAACATATATATTGCAATTCTCATGGAAAACGGGCAGAGCCACATGACAGTAAATTAGATGTCAAGATGAATGAAACATATATGGTGAATGATAAAGTCTGATTTATGCTTGGATTACCTGTTTCTGAACCCTACTTATTTATGGCGGTAAATCAAGGCTCTTGGTCCCTGGTGGTTTCACAGGAGCCATGGGAGTTCCCATAGGGAACTCATGAGCACTAGTCCATTCCAAGATGCCATCAAAGTTCCGGCAAACTTTTTTAGTATTGAAATCAGGCCAGGGATTATCATGACCTGTAACCCATTGTGAGGTAACGAGACCAACATCAGCATGGCACATCACAAATTGCCGTATTACTTCGATGCAGTGATCTTTTGCAAACATGTCAGCAGCCCATCATGGGTCTTGACAAAAATATTGTGATCACATACCGATGTGAGTTTTCAATAGATTCTCATCGTCCACTATGTCGAAATCGTGATTGGCCTGGTAGTATGCAAATTTGAAGAACGACACTTTGCGCAGGAGATCCTAGTAGCACCAGCCGTCAGACCCACCCACATAACAGACAGACAGCATTGAACCAGAAGAATCTCATTATACACTTACCACGCAATGTAAATGGTGCGTAAATTCTGGGAGGACGAAAAATCCACCACCCAGTTCAGGTGCATTCCTCACAGCAGTCTCCGGCCGACTCGTCAGTTTAGCTATCGTGGCGTCATCAATACTGATGTTGAGAGGATGGCCTGCGGAACGAAGAATTTTCAGTGAATGGAAACCTAAAGAAGCACTTTGGGCGCTGGGGACGAGAAAAGAGCAGGCCTACTCGGGTGTATTTCTCTCCATGCTTGGTCTACCGATTCGCTAGGCTCACCCCGAAACGGGGAAGGGAGGTCAAACGTCCCCTTCGTCGTAAGTTCAACCAATGCAGCAGGAATTTCATCCAGTAGAGGAGCTTGTTCGAAGGTCAGAGAAAAGGTGGCATGATTGATGTTTGTGTACTTACAAAAATAGGATGTTTTCTTTAGACAGTAGGTATCAGTTGCCATACTACTGTATACTGCTCTCGCCGCCACAGCAAGGCAAATAGAGGCTAGCCATCCCGTTATCGCAGCAATCCATAGGAGCGGTACGGTCACATCCCTTCTCCAAGACTTGGGGCACGCAGCACCAGGATTGCCAGGCAGGTTTGCTGATAGGTTGCCATGTTTGCGCCCTGATTCTGCCGCCTGCAAGAGATGGTAATTACCATGGCTTGGTCTATGAAAAAAGAACATGGTGGCCACGTAGGTGCTCTCGCGGAACGGAAAGGATTCTGAAGAGCTGGCAGGTCTTTCAGCCGTGAGGATGGTTCAGCTTGAATAATTGAAAAGAGCCCACAAAGATAAGTCGGAATAAGGCTAATTTACCAGAGAATCACGGGAGGAACACTCCTGGCAGCTTCGATTCCTTTGAAAAGAGTGATCACTGCAGTGGTAATATTCAGTGGTTTTCCAACCACGAAGCTTCGATCACTCCAGCGGGAATGACCCAAAATACCAACCACCATACTTCATAATATGCAATTACACGTTAAGTTTTCAATCGAGGACGGTAAACCGCAGTAGGACGGACCAGGTGGATAGATTGGGTTCGGCAGAATACCTAGGTACCTACTTAAGCACATGAGTACCAAGTAACCATGTCACTCGTCTCAAGCATTCTGGTTCCGCATACCTCGGAGTCTTCTGGCAATTTCTGAAGCAGATCGTATTTCTTATCACTGCACGAGCAGGGTTGAATCATGCGTCGTCTATTGCCAGACCATCATGCACTGTGATCGGGCTCCTGCCCGTGTCAGGTACATACGTAGAGGTGATGGTAAGCCGAGGCATCCACCGGTGTAGATATCACTCTGCATAGGCGCGCAAGCGCTGTCACAGCTAATTCACATGAGCCTGGGCAAAGAAATGGGCTCGCGGCCCCCTGTACTGCATCATCTGATGGCAGCGCATTCACTTGCTGAGCATGGGTGTTGGGGCGCCGAAGCAAGTTCCTGGGAGTCAGGCACTATACAGTGCATAAGCGCAGGATGCAGTCGGAAGGGCAGGCTATCAGGCGGGCTAACCGACAAAGTCTACCCAAGGCCCATTCAGATGCAGTGCAAATCCCTCCTGTGCGTATTTTGACCTATCAGTCTGCAACTGGACAGATACATTCTGCAAGACACGTGTTTCGTGTATCAATGCGTTTTCTAGGTTGATGTGACTGCTATAACCAACCCGCAGCCGCAAGAATCCTTGATGTCCGCACTGGCGTGCAATAGCGCGGTGACCTGCCTATGTAGGCAAGTCTGTTTCGCCTCCTCTCTACATACGCCCCTCTCCCGCATGTCTTTTTTTTTCGGGAGTTGCGTAGATCAGCCTAGTACCAATGCCGGCAATCATGCCCGAGCTGACTGAATGACTGGCGGCTGCGAGAATCACACCGCCATGACTCGGCGGAAATGTTGTTCCCAAGGTCCGGTCTCACTTTTGCGAGAACATGCTGTTGGTTACCATTGCATGCATGCAGGAGGCAATAGTTCTTGGTCGAGCTTAGGGGAAAACTTCCCCAAGATCCGTGGACGTGCTCAGGCGGAAAGAGCGGTTCGAGAACTGGGATCCCGCACGCCATGGCAACAAAGCCAGCCCGGGCGGTGTGTGGTGTTTTTCATCGCTTAGGTGCGATCCCGAGTACCTTCAGACTTGCGTCTTGACCCAGCGCATACCATCGCGTGAACGGTTCGGACACGGTGCAATGTAGCGCGTGCTCCAGTAATTCGAGAAAGTTTCTTTTACACTTGGCTTTTGACGAATACACAACACAATAATAACAAATGCGGAGGTGTTTGCTGGAAACTGTAGAAAGCAAAGATTATGGTGTTTATGATAAGTTTGATCTCAATATCCTCAACCAGCCCAGTCTGTTCAGATGGATTCTGTGAGCAAGCCTCTCAAAGCCCGGGGCACAAGATAGCACCGTGACTTTGTGATTTCGAAATAGCTCTTAAAGGCCCCAATAATATCGAGATTGAGCATCTCGAATTGCCAAAGTGGATGGAAGAAGAGAATTTCCAGACCCTCTATGCTCGTCTCTGGCATCCACTTTTCCGAGACTGGCTAGGTACGCCTTTTCCGTCTCCCAAGTTATCTGAGGTTCAGCAGCTCCTGGTGGGCCTGGATACTCCAAATTCGGGTTGGTCACCCACAGTGGCCTTTCCAGATGGGTGATCTTCTTGGTCACATCGTGAGTCTGGCGCCACTCCATGAGTCGATCCCAGTTCTGACATGAATGGAGCGTCTTGCTCCCTATCTCAGGCTGAGGGCTGTTGGGCACCCAGTTATATGTGAGCACCGATGTGTCACCATGGCACTGAATGGACTGACGAAGTACTTCGAAACAGTGTTCTGTCATGAATTGGTAATTAGTTCAACATAGCCTAAGTGATCCGGGCATGGAGCAATGAGTTGGGCGGTGCCCCGTCCTGTGTGAGAAGCTGGGTTCACTCACTAATGTGCCACTTGACGTTCGCAAGAGTCCTGTTCTCAAAGTACTGTTTGTCTTGGTAGTACTCGTAGTTGAAAAAAATCCCCCGTCGCATGATCTCGACGCAATGAAGCTGGTGGTTGACCTCGAGAATGGCGATGAACTGGTTGGTCCCCGGGATACGAACCCCAGTTTGTGTGTTTCCATTCACCAACGCAAAGTCATCTTCATCCACGGCGAATACCTTGGTTGCTGGAATGCGTATTAGATGAAACACTCGGTGATCCTTTTGGCAATACCAAAGATGCCCTTTGAACTCACCATCAACAAGCTGATCCCATGCTTCATCGACTTCCGGGCTTGGATCTGATGTAAATGGGCCAAAATGATCATCAAGCTCTGTGAACCTATGAAGGTCGTATTCGATCGCTTCTTGCGCAGGTGCTGTTCCTAACATCAGAATTCGAGCAACGTAATAGTGTTCTAAATTACGTACACGGGGATATGATATGCGGCGGGACCAAAGGAGCAGCACCAGTCACGACCGGCGATGTCGTTCTGCTAGCAAAGAAGGTGAAGATTGAAATGTTGAATATCAGGACAATGATGTTGACCCATATTAGTGGACTGTTTCTCGCCAGCCAGGGCTTCCTTACGCGAGAGCAATTACAGGTTGCGGCGTCATCTTCAAGCAAAGTCT
Organism: Diaporthe citrichinensis; assembly: GCA_014872995.1. NCBI lineage: Eukaryota > Fungi > Ascomycota > Sordariomycetes > Diaporthales > Diaporthaceae > Diaporthe > Diaporthe citrichinensis. The sequence goes on along the minus strand of JADAZR010000084.1, from coordinate 10,251 downwards.
CTTGCTCACTTTCGTGAAGACTTGGCGTTGAATCCTCAACTTTGACGGGCATGTAAATTGTGGCGGTGGATTCAGGCATGCTTAGAAGGGGACTGAAGAAGGCGAATATTGCAATGCGGGTGGACTGTTGAGCTTCCGAGGTCAGGAAAAACACGCCGGGAGAAGAGATATTACAGCAAGAGAAAGTCTTGCTTGTTAAGTGTGATACCACAAGGCCGGATGGGTGCCTCGCAGGACGGAGCACAATTCCGCGAATGTGCCATCCTGGCCAGGGTACGTTATCTGAAATGGCATAGAGTAGCCCAAGACACGCAAAGGGCTGCAGGGGACGCTATGCAGGCTGTGAACAAGCCGTTGACGGCCCATCTCACCGGATTCAAAGCCCGCTCTAGGCACCTATTATGGAAGGACGCTAGGAGCTGTTGCCCAACTGTCTGCCATCGTGATGTGATACCCCGGTTCAGGTCAATCCCGACAGATGTCCGGCGGGGCCAGACCATCGTGAAATTCGCTGATCAAGTGTTCTGGCGTCCAGGCTGGTAGCTTTGGGATATAGACCAACCAACATACTTGCAAGCGAAGTCCGTCGTGATTCCCGGATTGGCTAAGCGTGCTGCCAACGCCGCAGAGCCGCAGCGACTCTCACTTCATGACTGGAGGACCATGCAAGTAAGCACAGACACCAAACTTAATTAAAAACTAAGCTCCATCTGGCATTATCGCCGCGGCGGCAATGGCGGACAACCGCGCCCCCGCCTCCACCAGACCGCACTCCATCAAAACTCCAAACGGCTTGTTCATTTGCCGCTGAAATGATGCTACGTTTATTTACCACTCTTGTTTTGGATGAGACATGCACCCATGTAAGATTTCTCCTTCGTTAAACTCCCATGCTGCTGCTGAACCTTCCTTGTGTCATCTTGTTACCTGGCCACACGAGGCTTATGAGTAGACCCTGTTCTTCTAGTGATATGCGCTTAGGTAACAGGTAGTCCGGTGCTCGTGCTCGTTATTTAAACAGCAGCTACCTTAAACATGAACGAGATCTACTAAGGTAACCGGCGCTCAACAGGGCATGGAGTCGTGCCCATCCCAAGAGTGACATGTGCAACACACGATAGGAGAAGATGAACAAGAGACAGAGTACAGAGAGGAGAGCATCATCTATCCGTTAGGCAACATGAGCTGCTAAATCTGCCCCTATTGACATGCGCGATGCCCAGTCCTCCTGGAAGATTTGATGTGAGCAACCCTAACCTGATTTCTCCGCAAAGTGACAAAAGGTAAGCAGTCTGTTAGAATCCAACCAAGGATTCTCCAGCACGCTTCTTGTCGGCATATTTCCCAGAGTTCCAGATTTCCTCTTCTCCCAAGAAGCCGCCGGCATCGACAGCCTCAGTCTCAGCACGCTTCTTGTCGGCGTATTTTCCAGAGTTCCAGATTTCCTCCTCTCCCAAGAAGCCTCCAGCGTCAACAGCCTCAGTCTCAGCACGCTTCTTGTCGGCGTATTTTCCAGAGTTCCAGATTTCCTCCTCTCCCAAAAACCCGCCAGCGTCAATAACTTCGCTGTTGGTGGACACCGCAGCCGGAAGGGCCAAGCAGTTCGCTGTAAGCAGCGCCAAGAATCCGACCAACGTGAATGGCTTCATGATCGAAAAGGCTTCTGGGAATGATTGAGGTTAACAATAGAACTCCATTATCAGTTTTGCGAGGGTGTTTGCAATACCTGTGCCTTTGATTCAAATAAACCGAAATAAGCGGAAAGTGGCAGGAAAAGTCAGTTACAATTTTCGCTGAATGGGATGGATCAGCTCCGGTCTCTGTGGTCATCGTAAGGATGGAAATGCAAAGTATATGTACAAATATATCTGTCCCACCGGAATAGAACTTGTGGCCCAACGTAGAGAAGTCCTCAGATGCCGAGCATGGGCATGAGTGCCCTAGGCAAGTCAAGTTGGCAACACTTTATCCAGAAGTCCGAAAGGGCATACTGCAGCCTGGGCTGATGATACTTGATTCCTTCAAACTGTATACATCCAGAGTACAGCGCTGATAAGTCTCGTATGGTCTTCTCACCAAGTACATGAAGTACCGGAGACTCTGCGCCGTCCTCTAGACGTCTTAAATGGGTGTCTCGAACCACTGTACAAGGATATGCCTCGGTACCAGGACAACACAGCGAGTAATCGATAAGGCTATGAGAGACGGCTGGCGGTCGCTAGGAGGTCCCTCGCATTGTCCTGTCGCTGGATAATGGGACTTCTTTGACCCATATGCGGGCGGTCTTCCTCGGGTAGTCTTCTTCGAGCAGTCTCCGCATAGTGTGTGAGATACTGCTACAGCAATGACTCAAGGATTAACTAAACTGCATATTATCCCAGCTTGCCTGTCTAGACCGAGGCTGGGAAAATCAAAAACCCTTCATAACACAGCCTGTCGCTTGCTAACCTGAACGGGATGCATTCCCGCTGGCTAATTATGTGCCTTGCCAGACTGGTACCTCTCGGCCAAGGGACTTGCGTGGCTGCGCCGCCCGGTACATTGCTAGCGCCTGTCACAAAGCCGCAGTCTCCTGCCCAGCCCACAGAAGGGGCCCAATAACATTGGGCATTCGGAGAGGAGCACCTACAAGTTGAGCTGACAATTAGAGGTGAGCTAATGTGTGTTGGTTTGCTCGTCAACGCTCCCTCGAGGTTGGTGGAGACACCGATCCGGGCTTGACCTAAATGCCTTGGCGTGCAAGCGCTTCGAGGGCCCTGACTGATTCTGATGTTGGGCGAAATAGTCCAATCTGGTTATTTACAGCAGCCGCGAAGTCCGCGGGCGAGTCTTTCTCCACCGATGGCCGTTTCTGCAGCAGGAAAAGGAGGGTATCCATTTTCGACAAGACTTCACCTGCCTGTCACCCTTCCAATGTGCATTTCTTACCATGAGTTGTCCCGAGGACCGAGTGCCTGAGAGGCTAGCTACTACTGTCAATGGAACCTTCTGGGGAATCTGTCTGCGTGGAGGTTGATCAACACGCCTGCAAATCAACGCACCTGCTACTTTAAGTATGGCGGAGTGGACTGGCAGACTTGCACGCCAGGATGGAGCGGCGTTGTACACTGGATGGAACTCAAAGTTGTTGTCTGATTCCGAGAGAGCATGAGCGCATGCAACTTTGAGCATTTTGGGATGAAGTGGGTCAATCTACGTTGGGTCGGCTTCGTTAACGTCACCCAATAGTCTACTACGGACACAAACAAGGTCCGTAAAGCCCGTACATGAAGGATGTAATGGTGAAGTGAAGTGCAATCACAAATTGTGAACAGTGTGAGGCATCCCAAAACGAAAACTCTTGAGACGAAGAGTTGCTCAGCGGCATCAGATTCTAACTTGTCTCTGCTTCCCCAGATGACCTACGTTGTCTACCATGGTGGTTCTCGTAAGCCTTGCGCTGCCAGCTCATCAAGTTCTCCCAATTTATGCAGTCTACTGTGATGCCCCATCCCAAAGCCCTGTTCCATGGGTTGGTTACCAGCGAAGGATCTGTTCCCGGTGGGCTATTTGACTCAATTGTGAGGCCGTGCCCACACATGATACTGAAACGCAGATACTCAATACAGTGTTCAACATGATCCAATGCAATCACCTGGAAATCATCTGTCCCAGTGACGTTGTAAAGTGCTCTGAAGTGGTTGACCCTCATTATGCTCTTTAATTTCAAGTTAGTCTATAGTTCAACTGAATTTGCTCAGATGACAACATACTAGACAGTGCATCTGGTGAAGATTGCTCAATCGATACAGCCCTGAGCGAGCCCCACCCAAGTGACTATCCTCAATATTGGGCTCAGATTCAAATCCGTGGCCAAGGTTGTAAGACCTCGGTTCCTGGATCCAAATTCCAGGTGTTCCTGTAGCGGTATGAGTTGAGCACCTGGTAGTGCACCATCAGGTGCGAGTGAATATTACATACGCTCGGTAATTTGACGCCAATGGCGATTGCTATACTCATTCCACCCAATGAACCTTTGGTCTGGCTCCATAACGCGCGGTACTGTTGGCGAAAATATCGACTGCGGGATGGGAGAATGTGTGACAGGTGCTGTTTGGTTGATGTTGTTTTGATTGACTGCGGCCCATGGCAACAGAAGACCGAGAAGCAGTCCAGCTACAATGCCCGTGAAGTATGGTACCAGTTGCATGAAGATGTTATGAACGCTGAATTTTGTCACACTGTTCTCGATTTTGTAGCTTTCGGAGCTGCTTAGACATGATATGCTGTTTCGAAGCTTCTGGTAGCCTGTGGGCTTCGGAAAGGTGACCATGGGCATGATCAATATGTAGAATTAGGTCCGACCGACCTTACTGAATGATAGTGTGTTTGCGCGAGCAGGTCAAGTCACAGCATGTGGGCATTGGAATGCGTTTGTAAATCGTTGGCTCCCTCATCGGAATTTGAAGACCAACGTAGGCTGCTCTCCTCATAGGTACGGAAGCCCGGGTTCAACTAAACTTTGCCCTCTGCTAGGGGATGAACAACGTCTTTCTACTTTGGGATGAGTCCGAGCTGATCCTTGGCATGCCGTCAGGCGGCGGTGTTCGTCAGTGTTGCGCAATCGGATGCACCTAGGTAAACAACCCGTTGGGTCTGGGTGCCAGGCCCCTCCCTTACAGGCACCTGCCTATACGAGGCAATATGATAAGGTAGAAAGAATCCTTCTGACCCCAATACCTGTTGGCTTTCCAACTCTGCGAAGAGTTGAGGGACGTTGACTGGGGCATGTAGCATTGCAGCCAAAAGAATCGCCCGCAGCACATTAGGGCTTGTGACTTGCAGGGGTTCAGCCCAGATCTCCACTTCGTTGGCATTGATGCATTGCGGATATGAAGAATTGGACATCCCCTCGCTGTACTTAATTAGGGGGCTTTGAATGTGGGAGTGGGTCGATCCTCACTGTGCTTCCAACCTATCAATATCATACGCTCAGTTGCTTTGATCTTGGAGCCTGCCGATCCAGATAATTCCTCGAGTAGTTGACATTGAGGTGACAAGCGATGCAAGTACCATTCACAGGAGCTGTGGGGTTCCTTGCTTGCGTTGTTTTTCAGGCCGCAGGCAGGTGTGTGTCTGGAACGCTCTGGACTCAGATGGTGGGAAGTGTCACTACCTACCAACTGGACGGGCCATCACACTGCATCTTCTTCGTGATAACGGAACCTCATCCTACTGGTTTGCCTGAAATTTTCAGAACTGTAAAAAGTGCTGTTGGCTACATGGCGTACTGGTATGTGATATCATGGTATCATGAGCCATTCCGTGTGACAGGGGGGGGGGGCCTTCACCGGCGACGGTCACCTCTCCCCACGCCCTGATCCAGCGGTGAAGGACTATAGTTGTGATCACCGAATGGCTTCCCAGGGTTCAGATATGGTGTTGCTAAATAAATTCGCTAAGTCAATATTACGAGTTCCCGATATTGCTTCGCAATTCAACGATAGATTTCTAGAATGGTCCCTGTGATTATTAATGGTTATCCAGGGACACACTTACAGTCACAGTCGCTTTTGACATCCAGAACAGAGACAATCCCATCCACTCCATCTTTTCAATTCATATTCGTGATTCCCGACAGATCGGATTCAAACATGACAGATTACTCCCTCGCTCGAGATTCCCACGAATTCGGGAGTTATTCAAGAAGCAGTGACGCCGAATCTGAAGAGAAGCTCCTGTTCACCGAAAGCTCTACCCAAGAACGTACGAAGAAGGCCTCTCGCTCTGTTCTTGTGCCATTATGGAGAGCCACTGTGACCGTTCTGGCTCTTGGATGGATTATCCCATTGGCGAATTCTACCTATCGGGAACATGAACTCGACTCCTCAAGCTTTTGGCCTAAGCCGGCTCTTTCGCCTTTGCCGGAAGACGTATTCCAGACTGTAAAGAAGACATTCTACCCTGATGAGAGTTATATCGGACCTTCCAATGAGACACATCGGAATTGGGATCACCTCGTCGCTGCTCACGATGCTCTTTACATTGCCGACCCTGACACATATGGTCTGCCGAAAGGAATTCCACCACCTTTCGACCATCCCAACAAAGCCATTGATGAACCCCACAAGTTCTATGTCATAGCTGGCTTACATCAAATGCATTGTCTTGTGAGTAGACATCAATATCGAGGACGTACAGGGTTTTCTTCTGGCTCATTGCTCATTCACAGAACATCATCCGTTTCCACTACTTCCAGGCCACTACTGGTGTTCCTCGATACGTCCATTATAGCAAAGAGGCATGGGAAGCTCACATGGAACACTGCTTTGAGTACCTGCGCTTGAGCATTTCTTGCGGCTCTCCATTCGCAATTGAAGGCTCCTCGCCTCTACCTGACCCAGGGGGCCATGGACTCATTGCGTCAACAGTGACAGGCTGGGGCGTGGAGCATGACTGCATCAACTATGAGGCTATGAGAACGTTTCAAATCAACCAGGAGAAACTATACAATCAAACATGGCAGTAACATGCAGGTTGATGGGACTGGTTTCAATGTGCATCGGCTTGAGAAGCCGGGGACGCTGTGGCTGACTAGATGCTTCGCAGCCGGCGAGGGAAAAAAGGCCAGGGAAGAGATAATCTAGGTAGACTGCAAAATTGCACGCAGCCAAGTCAAAGGGGCCCAATAAGCATTAGGGTGTGGCAACATGCGTCAAGTGTGATTTGGAGACCCACCGATAAGTAGATGCTGAAGTACCCTGTTCCCCGGTCCCCTGTCAACGGCTGTGCTGCAGTCTTCCGTGGACTACCTAAATTAGCCAGGCTTGTGACTGCGTACAAATACCCAGTGTATGCCCTGCTCATTTTCCTTGATTCAATCCCAAGCTCTTCATACCTACCTTCCTCTCTACCAGCTCGCATACCTGCCTGAGCGTCACATTGAACAAAACTTTTGGAGAAAATGGAAGACCCCACTCATCCCACTCGACGTGAGGCACACAGAATCGAAACACGGCGTCTTATCATCCGCACTGCCACCCAGGGGGATGCGCCAGACATTGCCGCACTCCGCGGCAACCCGGAGAACAACCCCTACGGCGGCCCAGACTCCGATGATCCGGAGGTCTACATGGGTCGTATTTCAAGGTGGCAGAAAGCAAATGCAGAAGGCCGCTATGCGTTCCTGGTGATTTTGCTCCGGGACTCCGGGAGGCTCATCGGTTTCGGTGGCTACAATGAGTTCCGTTGGATCAATCCTTCCGGCAGCCAAGCCGAGGACAAGAAAGATGTTTTGGAGGTGGATATCGGCGCGCAAATGGACCACAGATATTGGCGGCAAGGGTATGCGCGAGAGGCTTTCGTCGCGATGCTGGAATATGCGTTCAATGATTTGGGGGCAGTACAGATTTCTTGCGATACAAACACCGCGAATGAGCCATGGAGAGGACTCATGCAATCAATCGGGCTTGGGGCAAAGGAAGAGAAACAGGTGAATCCGGAAGGCCATCCAGCCTCTGGGAAGACTTCTTTGGTATGGCAGTTCACTCGAGATTATTGGGAAGCTGCGAAGGCCGCGAACAAATAAACCAGACCTCAGGACTTGGCAACTTTGTGGAGTGTACTTAACGACGTCTGCTGTTATGACTTTCCTGTACCAGCTGGATGAACAAATGGCGAAGATCATGTAAATACGAAATTTCCAGCTGGGCCGTCAGGTACCAGAGGACCCCATGATCCAGGATACTCAGGATTTCTTCCATTGTTGCAAGTTAGCCTCTCACAAGAGCATCCAGACTCAAAATTCGTATCTCATACAGATCTTCATCCTCTAACTTGCTCTTCCGTGAGCCTCTTTCTTGTTGAGCCGAAGCCCAGAAGACTCATAATACTGGCGACAAACTGCAGAAAGGCCAGCATGCCAGGTATACCCAGGGTTCTCAGCATGGCATCTTGATCTGCGGCCAACGCGGTTTGCACTATCCCACTCCGGCTTCGGTCTGTTTCTGATCTCTGGCTTCCGAAATCTCTTGAACCCTGAGTCTCATTTGACGAATTTGTTGTGTTTTCCACATCGACCAAGGTGCTTGTGTTGCTCAATGTAGTGTTCACCGCATTTTCATGCACAACCTCTTGCACCTTCGGATGTGAAAGCGCTGAGAGAAGGCGTCTGTAGTTTTCGACCTCAGAAAGTTCACCCTCTCCTCGTTCGATCTGTGGTAATTCGATACCCGTACTTGGCGCCTGGCCTGACTCCTGAAGCAGCGATTGCTCTTCGCATCGATCCAGAACCTGAGAATTCGAAGTGTGGTTCTGCTGCTGAGCAGGGGTCTGCAGCATCTCAGACGGGGTCGACTGGCTTGAAGGAGCTGGCGAAACCTGATGGAAAGTCGCACCTGGTATGGAGTCCTGTACTTCCATCGGGATCTCTTCAAGATTTCTCATCTCCATCGTCCTTGGAAGGCCCCTGGCTATAGCTTCAAGATCACGCGAGAATCTCCGGTAGTCCTCAAAGTCGACAAGTGTGACCACTTTGCCTTCCCTTGCCTCGTTCGCGCCGAATTTTAGCTTCGACTTGACTTGATGGTGCCACTTCTCGAGTCTGCCCTCAATGTCCACTTTCATGAGGAAGGGCCTACCGCAATGCTCAAAAGCGAAGGCGGTACGGAATTTTGGGTTGTGGAAGGTCTGGCCCTCGAGCTCGTTCTCGTTCAGATGCCATCTCAGAGAGGCGTAGGTGCTTGTTCGTTTCCTGCGTAGCAACTGTCCGTAGAAGGACCAGCGGGCCTCTTGTTTGAATACCTTGGATCGCTCGTGGCCTATTCCGCCCATGCCGTAGCCGCCAAAGTTCGCCTCCGGAACAGCTTTTGTCGTCGATGTAATATCCGCAGACTTCTTCTCCCCTCCCAGGACTTGCGGTCCGAACCATGGTGTCATCTGAGCCTCAATGCCGGATTCATGTAGGACATGAAGGCGTTGGGTCGTGTTCAAGGGCTCTAGGCAAGGGTCTTCTTCATCCAAGGTGATGGTGACTATGGCCTCCTTCACTCGGCAGTTCTGGGGAGGCCCGAAGTTCAGGTTCAAATATATGATGCCCCCAGGCCGTCCGTCAAATGTGCCCCATTGAGATTCTTTGAAGAGAAATTGGCAGTCGATGTTGACTTTGCCAAGGGATTTCGAACCGATGCTGGTTGATGAAGCCCCCACAGGCTTGAAGCTATCGGATCTCCCAAACCGTCGGAATGAGCTCATGAGTTTGGGATGAGGCCTATCCTCAGACTGGCGAACCGGTCCAGGCATGGTGCTTGCCTGTTGGACGAAGCCTGTGGATCAATTCTTGGAAAGGACGCCAGGATCCTAGTAATAGGGAGAGGGGAGACAACCAGTCTGAGGTTTTTGTTCACCAGCTACACAGCACAGGACTATCTAACTAATTTGAGTAAAGTAGAGGTTGCCTTGTTTAAATATGCGGCTGAGGTTCGGGCGAACTGCTTACGTCCCCGCAGCTACATGCGCCTATCACAACCCTGGTCTCACGACACGCATGCATGGCCGCTCGCGAATGGGACTCGATACGGAGCACTAGAGGGGCGCATCCTGCAGGATCTTTGCACAGTTTTGATCCAAATGAGGGGGCTGAGGTTCGGGGCAGCAAGCACCATGACATTGGTAACTTTAGATTGCTGTCCTGATTACTATCATATGTACACGCTATTAGTATCTAAGTAAACTCTGTCCCACTCCCACTCTCAGGAAAAGACAGCGAAGTTGATCAAAACGCATTACCCTCTATAACTACTCATCTGGAGTCTTATCAATGTCTGAGTAAGCATCCTTAATCGTCCGCTATAAAGCTATACCCTCTGCGCCATAAGCCTTTCGTCGTTGATTTTCGTCCACATCGCCAGGCCACTACTTGAATGCCCACTCTCCCCCGTAATTACCACGCATAGTTTGATCATATGGCTTTGATAGTTTACAGTCCAAGCTGACAGTGAGGGCTGCCTCGTCCTTGGCAGAGGTGCAAGCAAACATGCAGTGAAGCAGTGGCCGGGGCGCCCAGCACCCCACCCACTTCGCTTCGGCCTGAGGGCTTAGAGATAAATAGTGCCAGATTACCCCCTTTTGTAATAGAAAAATAAGCATATATTCTCTTCTTTATTTAATTAGATATATATATAATATAATAACTTCTTTTTTCTTAATTTATAAGCGTAATTATGCTTAAAACTGTGACTTACCCACTTATTATTTTATTGGTGGATAACTATA